>JAMKFB010000277.1:50795-160577 GCA_036247105.1 Cirrhinus mrigala | reverse complement strand
ATAAATAAACATGATTGGTTGATTTCAGAAAAAATGGATGAATTCATGTGTTGTATATCCGATAGAAACAACTAGTTTAAAACAGAAAATACATTTACTTACATATATTTGTCTGAATAGCTACAGTTTTACCGTGAATAATTTTGCATGCGTCATTTCTTAAACCCTGAACGGTGTGGTGCCAGACGTTCGTGGCTACTTGTGGCAAAGTCGACATATTAACTCAACCCCTAAAATTATTACAAAATTAAAATTTTATTTTGAATGAAGAATAACAAAGACTAAAACAGATTGTGACTATTATTGCACACGTCTCTAATTTGTTATCATCAATATTTGTTGTAGGAACAGCCTATATAAGAACATAAAATAATATAGAACTATAAGAAAACACATCCAATCCATATTTTAAATCCATTCACTGATGGTTTCTTATTTTTTAACATTTATATACATTATAACTACTCTTATATATTTACTTTTCTGCTTCATTTCATGTTTCTCTTTGCCCAGTAATTAACGTTCTGTATCAACGTATCAGTTTACAACTTAAAGTACCATACATGTTTTGTTAATATTCTAAATAATACCCATCAATCATGTCAATAAAAAAATAAATGTTTATGTCTGTAGACCTACGTCAGTAGGTGGCGATAAATTAGTGCATGTACATTTAGCACGTATTAGCAAGTTATTAAATATTTGATTTCATTAAAATCACTGAATCATTAATAAATGAAACTTAAATGAGACTTAAAATAAATTATTCATTCACTTAGGCCTATATTTCTTCACAAACAATGATTCATTCCTTAATGAAACTCCACTAATTATTATACATTTATAATTATGCTTACTATAGACTATTATTGATTTTAAATTTACTGTAGTAATTAACACAGACAAACTTATTTGGGCAAACAGCACTAATGACTTGTTTACGACTTGACGCCTAAAGCGACTTGCAACTCAACTTGGACTTGCCCGTCTTGGCTCAGAACTTGACTCGAGACTTGAATGCAAAGACTTGAGACTTACTGGTGACTAGCAAAACAATGACTTGGTTCCACCTCTGCTAAACACAAATAATAAATATTAGAGGTTGACCGATGTATCGGTTTTGCTGATTAATCGGTATGATAGTTGATTGGTGGAACTATCGGTTATCTGCAAAAATCCATGCCGATAGTTTTTTTCCGGTTTGGGTCTGTTGCTGGAGCAGCTGAGAAGGTCGTCATTATACAGCAAAGTACCTGTAGTCTTTGTTATACAGCAGGAGAGCGGCCTTTAGTGGCGGAAATCACTGACAGCACGTGCCGTTTGTTTAGACATGTGACACTGCGCGCTGCACAGAGCGGGACACTTCAAAGACAGATTTAAAACATTGACAACAAAACGCTGTGTACAGTATACTGTAGTGCATGTTTTCATGTCATTACTAAGCGATGAATTTGTTGACTAGATGCTGCATTAGTGGAGAAAAGACAGCAGTATACTTTTGAACGTTTGGTGATCAAATAAACTCTTGTATACCGCCGCTTGAATTGAACGCGATGCGTCCAGTGTGTAATACCGGATAGCTGCGAGTTCTTCTAGACGCGGCGCTGCACTTTTGTCCATTATGTGACTAACATACGTGATGCGATCTAAACCCAACACATGGTGAAATCTGACTTTTTTTAGGTTTTGATACCATATGAAAGCTGGGTTCAAGCCCTTTCCAAAACTTTTATTTTGTTCATAGCTTGAACATAACAGAGTTATGGCTATCTTAAGTTGGCTGATAGCGATGATTTTCAGGAATGGAATTTTGAGAAAAACTTCAAAGCTTTAAAGTGAGACAGCTTTCACTTTCAATTTACGGGTTTAACGAGAGCTGTCTGTCAAGTTAGGTGTGCTATACTGCATCATTACACAAACAGACTAACGTTGTCTATCATGTGCATAGTCTCTAGTGCATAAAACAGACTGTCATCAGACTCCTCCTCTTTAGTAACTTCATCATCCGATCCTTCATCTCTGGATGTGAAATAGTCCATTATAACATCGTTTATGGCAGGGGTGCCCAATCCTGTTCCTGGAGATCTACCTTCCTGCAGAGTTCAGTTCCAACCCTAAACAAAGACAACTAATTAGGATCTGAAGGAGCACTTGATAATTACAGACAGGTGTGTTTGATATGGGTTGGAACTAAACTCTGCAGGAAGGTAGATCTCCAGGAACAGGATTGGGCACCCCTGGTTTAGGGCACTGACATCACCAAGATTGAGCAGATTGAGACGAGTAAGATCGGTTAAGCGAGCAGCTGCAGTACTTTAGATGGCGTTGTTGCGCTCCGCCATCTCACAATATTAAAAAAATAAATAAATAAAAAACTTGCGTGCCGTAGTTTACACAGGACTGGCGGACAATGTGTATTGACACGCCTTTACTAAATATGTTACATGGTTTATTTTGATAGGCTAACTGTTTTTGTGGTGTTAAGGGAAAGCACCTCAGCAACGTGTTCTTAGTATAAGAGAAAGACACAGTCATTTCTGCTTGCTGCAATAAATGGCTATTTTTCTGCACTAAACAAGTGAAATTTGCCGAGATATTTTGAGAAATTATAGACAAGATGTTACAGAATAATAATTTAATAAAAACCTTATTTTGATTAAAAAAAAAAAAAAAAAATCACATTTCCTGAAAACGTCCCAGCACGACATCCGACGGATTTTCCTAGATCGCATCACATATATTTATATTTTGATTAGATAACCACAAATGTTCTAGAATAGAAGCAGTTAAATTGTGAAAGTACACAATATCCATGTATGCAATTTCAATACTGTGGCCTTCGTGTAGACATTTAAAGATGGCCATCTTTAGCTTGATGGTTGATGTAATGGTAACACTTTACAATATGAGTCCATTTGTAACATTAAGATTGATAAAAGCTGTAGAAT
Source organism: Cirrhinus mrigala (assembly GCA_036247105.1). NCBI lineage: Eukaryota > Metazoa > Chordata > Actinopteri > Cypriniformes > Cyprinidae > Cirrhinus > Cirrhinus mrigala. The sequence goes on along the minus strand of JAMKFB010000277.1, from coordinate 157,629 downwards.
AGAAGTATTGTTCCTTGTTAGAGTGTGTTTATTACAGCATTTACTGATATATTTAAAAAATTTTAGTTGCTTTTGTTAATGTTAATGAACAATGAACTAACTGTAATGATCAATATATAATTAATATTACTATTTTTAGGAATTCATTTTATTACAAAGTATGGTTCAGTAGGCTACTTTTTTTTTCTTTAAATGGTAGAGCACTATTTATTTTCCATTCAGTATCCATTTTAAAAACTATCGGTCGATAAATCGGTATCGGCCAGTGTGGTCCAACCTAGTTATCGGTAAAATCCATTATTGACCTCTAATGAATATATTAGTTAATCTACAGCTTTAATTACAATGAATTATACATTTGAAAGTGCTAGTTCCATGGTTTCAAGGAAAAGCATTACTGAGCGAATTAAAACTGATTAAACACCTTGACCACTGTGATCAGGTTCTCAACATTGGCTACAATGCACAATGCTGTAAAACATGTTGTAAAAACACAATGGTCTTTACAGAGTGCTCACAAAAAAATATGCACAGCAATGTTTGAAAGCAGCTGTCTATCAGCAGGTACCACATTGACCCAGTATCTGGCACTACTGGTACTGAAGAAAGGCTGGAATCATACATCAAAATACATTAAAATCACTACACTGTAAAAAATAATTTCACCATTTAGTTGTTTCAATTAATTTTTTTAAGTTGACACAACTTGCAGCTACTGAATTTGCCCATTCAACTTAATATCTTAAATTTTACTGTCTCAACTAATTCATAAGTTGACAAAACGTTTTCATTTTCATTTCATTATGTGACGTTAAGAAATCACGTTCTTAACGTCACATATCGCGAGATCTCGAAGACCGTTGCAGAAAGAAGATGTTTGTCAGCCATGATGAGCTTCTCCACAGAGTTGGAAAATGTTCTCAATCAACAAATTTGGTAAGTAAATATTTGTATTTATTCGTTTAATATATGTACATTTAAGTATTTTGTCTAAGAAGAGTACAAGTATGGTTTAAAGCATCATATTTTCTAGTTGGTTATATGTACTAGTTTCGCGGCACTCTAAGCCTCAAAATTCACGCGGTTCAACAGTATTTTCGATATAAATATTATATTCTCTGCTGCGGTACTGAGCTGAACTTATATGGAGAATGATAAATATACAGTTTCGTGACAACTTTCTTGTCATGTTGGTCTCACTAATTTTATGTTGTTTCAACTTGCATTTAGGTTAGCACAACTTTCTCATCTTGCTGGACTAACTAAAAACCTAAAAGTTGACTCTGCTTCACCTTTGTTATCCCAACTATTAATTCTAGGTTTAAGGAACTCCAACATATGTTTAACCAACATAAGTTTTTTAGCTTATTTAACACAACATTTTAAGGCAGCCAGGTTACAAATTATTTTAAGTTGAATCAACTTATTTTTTTTACAGTGTAGCTGATTATCTGTTACCCTAAGGTACAAAAGTGAAAAGGTACATTTTTGTACCTTACCTACCCCTAAACAGTATATATTAGTACCTTAAAGGTAGATTTTAGTATTTTAAAATAGTTTTATTTGTCCCACATATAGCATGTAACTCCATTCCCGTTTTTTTGTAGGTGTACTTTGGATGTGGAGCATTAACCCAAATAAACAACATGTTAAAGAGTATTTCATAATGAACAATTATAATTAGGAAATAATTTGTAGAGGACAAGGAAAGACAATTAAAACTTTGAAAATATTAAAATCGAAATTATTGGACGAGAACTGAACTGAGCTGATGACGACATCATTGTTTACTCCACAGCTGCTTTATAATTTAATTAAACTGATTCTTAAATTGATGGACTTTACATGTTTACTGAATCAAACTGAATCAACATTGAATTGATTTTAACTGAATAAAAAAACTGATTTGTTCATTTTCTAAGTCTAGTTTTCTTATATATTTTGTTGAGCTCAATTTTGGTCAATTGTCACAACTTACCTCAGTATCTCCAAATGACAATTCATATTTTTCAGTCCAGTGCAGAGCAGCTTCACTCCCGAATCCTGCAGATTATTATTGCTCATGTTCAGCTCTTTCAGACTGGTATCTGATCCAAGAACTGTAGCCAGAGCTGAACAGCTTTTGTCTGTTAAGCCACAATCATTTAGCCTATGAGGGAAATAAAATTACAGAATAATTAGATTGAATACATTTGTTAAATACAATTAATACATTTATTTTTCATCTATATATCTATAATTACAATGAATAATAAATCTGAAAGTGCTAGTTCCATGGTTTCAAGGAAACTGAGTGATTCTGATTAAACGCCTTAACCATTGTGATCAGGTTCTCAACACTGGCTACAATGCACAATGCTGTAAAAACATGTAAAAACACAATGCTCTTTACAGAGTGCTGACAAAAAAATATACACAGGAATGCTTGAAAGCAGCTGCCTATCAACAGGTACCACACTGAGCCAGTATTTGGTACTACTGGTACTGCAGAAAGGCTGGAGTTATACATTAAAATAAATCACAATCACTAGGTTGCTGATTATCTGTTGGCCTTTACTGCAAACATTTCAGTGGAAATTTGATGGAGTAAACATCATCAGAAATACTAAGATTTGATATTTAAATGAACAAAGCACTTTCTGCTACTAACATGTTTCAAGAAGAACAAAACACTTCATTCTCATCACAAAAAACACAAGAACATTTTTTTAATCATTTTCCAGATTTTCCATGACATTTTATATTTCTCTAATTTCCCATGCATTTTCCAGGACTACAAAATCAGTAATTAATTTGCTTTTCCAGGGTGCATGGGAACCCTATATACATTTTTTTTTTCTCAGATTAAACCTTTTTAACTTACAGAGCTCTTTTGGAGGTTTTGATGACTGCCAATAATCTAATGAGACACTCGTCTGATTTCTTGAATTTCTGAAGCTCAAACTCCTCCAGCTCCTCCTCTGATGTCAACAACACAAACGCCAAAGCAGACCACTGGGCAGGAGAAAGATCAGCAGATGAGAGACTTCCTTTGCTAAGGTGGGTCTGAATGTCTTTTACCAGAGTTTGGTCGTTCAGTTCGTTCAGACAGTAGAACAGATTGATGGACCTCTCTGGAGACAGATTAGCTTCCAATTTCTGCTTGATGTACTGAACTATTTCCTTTTTGATCTGGTCATTTCCATTTTGCTGTGTCAACAGACCCTGTAGGAGTTGCTGATTGGACTGGAGTGACAAACCAAGGAGGAATCGAAGAAAAAGATCCAGGTGTCCATTATCACTCTCTAGTGCCTTGTCCACTGCAGTCTTGAGCAAATCAATCATGGTTTCACTTTTGTTTTCCTGTTCTGTAGACTCATGAACAAATATACTTTTCTTCTTTATGTCTAGAAACAGATGTGCATAAAGGGCTGCAATAAACTCTTGAATGCTCAAGTGAACAAAGCAGTACATGGTACCAAGAACGATCCCTGTTTCCTCCTTAAAGATCTGGGTACACATGCCTGAATACACTGATGCCTTATAGACATCAATACCACACGCTTCCAGGTCTGATTCATAGAAGATTACATTGTTTCTTTCCAGCTGATGAAACGCCAGTTTCCCCAGTGAAAAGATGGCATCTTTATCCCAGGAAACATCTGGTGTATATTCTCCATCATACTTTCGTCTGCTCTGCTGGATCTGAAATCTGAGAAAGTGTGAGTACATTTGTGTCAGAGTCTTAGGAGTGTCTTCAGTAGTAGATTCCTGCTTTTTTTTGCAGGCGTCTTCAGCCTGATTATTTTTCACATCATTATTTCTTTTTGCCTCTAAAATGTTCTGGAGAACAGTTGCTGAAATCCAGCAGAAGACTGGGATGTGGCACATGATAAAAAGACTCTTTGATTGTTTAACATGTTCGATGATTTCTTTGGCCAGATTCTCATCCATGAATCTTTTTCTGAAGTACTCCTCCTTTTGTGCATCATTGAATCCTCGTATCTCTGTCAGCCGGTCGATACAGTCAGGAGGAATCTTACTGGCAGCTGCTGGTCTGGTGGTGATCCAGATGAGAGCAGAAGGAAGCAGATTTCCCTTGATGAGGTTTATTAAAAGAACATCCAGAGACGATGGTGAAGATACATCATGCAATATCTCATTTTCCATAAAGTTTAAAGGAAGACGAAATTCATCCAGACCATCAAGAATGAACAAGACTCTTTGCTTCCTTCTTGTAAGGTTTAGTTCTTTTGTCTCAGGGAAAAACTGAGTTATAAGGTCCATCAAACTTAGTTTTTCTTGGTCCTTTAAGTTTATCTCTCTATATGGAAGAGGAAATACAAAGCTGATATCTTGATTTTCTTTTCCTTCAGCCCAATCCAGAACAAACTTCTGCACAGAAACTGATTTTCCGATGCCAGCAACTCCTTTTGTCAGTACAGTTCTGATCTGCTTGTCTTGTTCAGGTGCTTCAAACAAATTTTTGCATTCAACCTGTATTTCTTGTGATTCATGACGTCTGGAAGTAACTTCAATCTGTCTTACCTCATGTTCAGTATTGACCTGTTCACTACAACCCTGAGTGATATAGAGATCTGTGTAGATGTTATTCAGAAGTGTAGAGTCACCTTGCTTTGCAATTCCTTCAAACACACATTGATACTTTTTCTTTAAGCTACATTTTAGCTGATGAATGAATAACAGCTCATCTAAACACAGGGACAAAAACGAAATGGATTTTGTTTAGCATTTTAGTTTTACTATTTTCTCTCATACGTTTATAAGTGGAAATGTGATAGATGATCACGAGTCTCTAACCTTCTAAAGTATCAGCAGCTTCATCTTGCTTCATCTCTCTCAGGAAGTAGAGTGTGAGATCAAGAGCTGCTTCTTTGATACTGCATCTGTTCTCATTAAAATCCTTCACAATGTATTGTACATCGTCTTTTTGTAATATTTTCTTAAACTTTCCCAGCTCACTCTTCAGAAATGTAATTATTTTGCTTTCAAGATTCTAAAATAAAAAAAAAAAAACATTTTTATGCGTTTCTAAAAGTAAACATAAATGATCAAGATAAAACAGAAATCAAATTTCTATTGAATATTCTTACAAGTGTTGTTCAGTAAACTATTTGTTGTTATAAATGTAAACATCATTGAAAATGTGTTTTCCTACCTGGAAAATCCACATGAGATTGTCTTTGAAACTCTTGTAGTGAGTCTGGACGTCTGAATCTGATGTCTCATATTGAAACCTATTTTTGAATAAAATGAAGTACTGCATTTTCAGGGAAACTATTAGAGAAATAATTTGTAAATATTTTTTAGCAAAGACAGAAAGCAATAGCTGTTTAAGTTTACACTGTTAAAGCATAGGATCTATTTAGGTATATATTTAGGTAAATATTAGGTCTCATTTTAATTTCTTTGCTGATGCTCTTAGCCTCTTAGTGAAAATGCTGAAACATATTTACACAATATAGATTCATGATAAATATTCAACAAAATTAAATTAAATCTCGCAGTCCATGTGCAACCAACAATAAGAAAAACATTAAATACCTTTTGGTAGATGATGCTTTTTTCTCACTTAAGCCCGGTGGTTCATCTTTTGACCAGTTACTCTTCACAGACACAGAGCTGGACACATGTGAGCCTGATCTTACACTAATGACACAAACAGAGAAAGTTACAGGAGATACTTCAGTCTCATTTGAAGAGATTTTATGTGCCAAATGGGAGTTTGTTTAGTCCAGTTTAACACAAACTAATTCTCTAACTCATCAGGATTGCTATAAAGGAATCTTCTGATATTCAAGTGAAGCACTGCTTTCTCATCCTGCACAATTTCTACTTCACTAAAAAACACACCTGGCTAAAAAAACTGTGTTATAGTGCAACCATACTAAAACTATTGGGTAAACAAACTCTGTTGACCCAACTGACAGAAGAGAAAATACTAAAACAAGTTTAACTTGTATGCATGAATCTTGTACGTATAGTAATGAATATGATGAACAATGAACTATGTACAGTCAACAAGTCTGCCAAAGAGACAAAATCTTTTACATTTCTCTTTAAAAATACCCACAAATTTACACTTTAAGAGTTTGATGTATATTTTAATTTTTATTATTTTACGTTATATCTAGTTTGCCCATTATTGGCATTTGTTATGTGCTCTGTTTAATAGTACTTTAGTTCATTTTGTTGGGAAACTGCCATCTAGTGGACTCTATAAGAACTGCGGATGAGGAAAAAACCAGGAAGTAAGCAGCTGAACGCATGTCTGATGTATGTTCATTAGATGTGGTGCTTTTTGGGCTAATCCTCATCTTTCCTTGCTTTTAAGAGTTTTGAAGAGCAATGGCTGTAAGTTTCTTTATCTATTTAATTTGGGTGATATATACATTTTTGATATTAATGTGTGCAAAATTAACAGCATTCTTATAACCTGTATATTATAATTTGTGTCATTTAAACATCCACAGGAGATTGTCTTTGAATTGTATTGTATGTCCTTGTATTTCCTGTGAGTCTGGACGTCTGAATCTGATGTCTCATATTGAAACCTATTTGTGAATAAAATGAAGTACTGCATTTTCAGGGAAACTATTAGAGAAATAATTTGTAAATATTTTTTAGCAAAGACAGAGAGCAATAGCTGTTTAAGTTTACACTGTTAAAGCATAGGATCTATTTAGGTATATATTTAGGTAAATATTAGGTCTCATTTTAATTTCTTTGCTGATGCTCTTAGCCTCTTAGTGAAAATGCTGAAAAATATTTACACAATATACATTCATGATAAATATTCAACAAAATTAAATTAAATCTTGCAGTTCATGTGCAACCAACAATAATAAAAACATTAAATACCTTTTGGTAGATGATGCTTTTTTCTCACTTAAGCCCGGTGGTTCATCTTTTGACCAGTTACTCTTCACAGACACAGAGCTGGACACATGTGAGCCTGATCTCACACTAATGATACAAAGAACAGAGAAAAACTATAGGAGATACTTCAGTCTCATTTGAAGAGATTTTATGTGCCAAATGGGAGTAATTTAAACATGTTTTAGTTATAAGACTAATTAGAGACTGCAATTTTTCCTTTAGTTTCACTTAGTTTAACTTGCTGTCAAACTTCAGAAATATTAAACATGAAGGGCGGACAGTACAACATTTAATACCCACTAAATATGCAACCCCAAACGTGTAATGCAAACAGATTCATATGATAAATTATGGATGATCTGCTTATGTCATTTCTACAGGTTCTGATAGGTTAACAGTACAGATAATTCTAGCAACATACAAACATGGTGTTCTTTTTTCCCCCCACAGAAAGTGTTTAAAATAATGATCTAAAAACAGACTCAGTCTTACCTCTGTTTCTGTGAGAGACTCATCTCAGACTGAGAGTCCTTTCCTTGCTTTTCTGACATACTGCATATAAACTCCAGTGATCAGCATTGGGTTCTGAAAACAATCTGCTGTTCAGTTTGACCTGGAGATGATGGTCGTTAACGAGATGAATAAATACGTTGAGTTAACAGAAACAGCAACAAAAACACTATAGAAATAAAGTTACAAGAGTTATAAACAAATGCATTTCCATGTAGAAAAACCAAATGGTCTTATTGAGAAATGGCTGGTTTAAAAATACTTCCGATTTCGCGTCACAAAAACAACAGCATGAAACAGAAGGCAAAATACGGGAAAACCTGCAGAAACACCAGGGCTCTCCACACACGCATTTCAACCAGTTCACACGCTCTCACGCCACACCTTGTATTTCTCACGCTAAGAAATAACAGATAACTTGTCCCGCTATATAATGTTAATGGACAAAGTTGCCATTTGTATTTACTAGAAACTAAATGAATTCAGCAGGTTTTTTTTTTTTTTGTTTTGTTTGTTTTTTGTTTTTTTTTTTCATTTTACGATTCCTAGACAAAATCACTTGCCTGTGATCAAAGATAGTGAGAGCTGATGTTGGGGAATATAGCCAGATTCGTGCTAAATTATTAGTTCTTCAACAGCTTTAACTAATTGTGGGCTACCTGAAATTAAGGAAAGGATTAGATAATTGGTAAATCTGCTAAAAAAGACAGACAAATTCATCCAAATAAAATAAATTGTTTTATATATAACACAAATGTATCAACATTGTTGGGAAGGTTATTTTGGAAATAGGCTATAACAGGCTCTAGATTACATTTCCCTATAAAATGTAATAAGTAGTGTAACTATTTCAATTGCTTTAAAGGTAACGTAGCATTACATTTCATTACTTTTCTATATTTCTAACGAATGTTTTCAATTGTAAATCTTTTTGAAACTGTTAAAGCAGGCAGGGTTAACCTTACAGTAGCACTCAAGACTACTGTCAAATTTACAAAATCCTTCATCACTTGAATTAAGATTATAATAATTTAATTTTAATGCACAGCCACCACAAAATCTTTGGAACTTCTTTTTACTTTGAGATCATGAGGTTAAATACGGATTTAAAATCATAAAATATAAATATAATTAAGAGATAAAATAGCTATGATACCATTTTTAAAATTAAATTGCTTAGCTATGAATGGCATCTAACAATGCCTTGGGGGGAACAGTTAATCTTAAAAATAAAGCATATACATACACCCAAATATGAAATAATTCAGTTATTGAATAAGCTTGTAGCCTATTTTGTGTCCCAAACTCCTAAAACATTGGTGTCTCATATTTTAAAGCAGTCAATGCAATTTGGGAAATAAGTCAATCAAAATATTCACATGTAATTGTAAACATTTTCATAAGTAACTGTAATGTAACTATATTCGTTATTTCTCAGTAACTGTAACAGGTTAGTTCAATTTTGTTTTTAATTAAATTACACAATTCCATTACATGTAACTAGTTACTCTAGCTAAGTCCGAGCCTCTACCACTGTCATCAAGGCATCAAAATGTGCAATAAACACTTAAAATACAAAATGACATTCCTAAGCTAATATATGTACCCTCTCACACAACACACACGCAGATTGACATACATGCTCAGGGCAAGTTCTGCAATCCTCCTGTATGTTAACAGTATGTGCATTGAGCACTGCTGTTTAGTTTGCTCGTTTGGGGCCAAATTTCTTTTTACTTTTGATACATCTGCATTTTTGAAATATTTAAAACATTTTATTTTTATGAATTTGACTTTTATCAGATCTACCAGTTGGTATATATTTTTTATTTTGTGCTGGTCAATTATGAACAATAGATAGTTGAACTTCTAGCAAAAACTGGAGAGAACTGCGTGGGGCCGAGGGGCCGCTGCTGCAAATATTTGAGTGGCTTCTCCCCTAACAGATATAATAAGCCCTGAGAAACACATTTATTTTCAATAACCCCCTTTTGAAAAACTTACCTACAGTCTTGTCCACTAAGCAGAGAATTTATTTGAAACGCTCATTTTTCTGTCCTTTAGTCCTGTAGCTTGTCAACAATTTCTTCTCAAATCTCTCAATAGTACAGACGGATCGGATTAAATATGCAAAAACAATATTCGCGAGTGTTAAAATGAGTAGGGTCTGTGCTAAAGTTGTATCAATAAAAATGTTTGCTAGGACATTAAATGGATCAAATCCAATGAGCAACGCTTTCTCTTGCTATCTGTGCATTTTCCGCAGTTACTTTCGTTTTCGTCTTCTTCGTGGGTTTTACTGGAGGGTTTTGAACGAGCTGAACAGTTACTGCCTCCTGCTGTACTGTAGCGTCGATATTCTACCTAATACATTTAAATACTGATTATTTTCTCTGTTCCTGGACTGTTTTCTACGATGCTGTTTCTTGCAAATGAGATTTGTATTTATTTCTCACTTTCAGTTGTTTCTGTTCATATTAGGGTGTAGTATTAATACTTGTTTTACAGTTTCTACTTCTTTATGTATACTGGCTCCATGTCCAAATGGTTTTTGATTCCATCATTACTTTGCTAAGGGGTTGCCAGCCATTGCATATAATAGAGAATCGTCCCATATTAAAGACAATAAAGTAGTGTTCTGTATTAAAAAGAAAAAAAAGAATGAACAATAGGATTGCACAAATTCAGAAATAAATTTGTTAGCAAAAATAACATGGTTTATTAGACTATAATGAAGTGCTGTCGATAGATTTATGGAGTAGTTTGTCTCTGACAGCCATTAAATGATTTTAAGTGGCAGTTTACAGGAGATCTGAAGATATCAGCACAATGAATGAGAAGAAAACCATCTCTAACCAACAAATACTCATGTGGTGCAATTAACTCTTGACACCCTGAAAGCATTTTAAAAACTGTTGTTTTCTGAGTGAAATACACAAAAGTAATGGCTCATAACTCCAAAATCATAGCAAGGAGAGTCAAAAAGTAGGTATCGATTGATAGAAATCTTTCTATATTTTTATGGGAAAACCTAGTTCTTTAAATACAGACATTCTCATATTAAGAAATAGGTGATCAGGTTTAAGAAAAAGTGTTCTTAAAGAAAATTTTCCTATCTTTCTTATTTGATATTCAATATCTCATGAAAGGAATAAGGTATGACAAAACTTATTTTTTGGTGATATTTTGCAATTATATGGGCTGTACGTGATGTAAATTTTGTGGTGATATCATGAAGTAATCAAAAGTTACAGCATTTGGAACCAAGGTAGTCTTTTTCTTTGCCATAAAATTGTTGTTTTCTGAGTGACAAAGCAAATAACTCAGCACTACTTAGAAGTTAATCAAAGTGGCCACAAGCATTGTAAAGTTCAGACTCAAAGCTTTCAAATGACATAATATTTTGTGTTGCTCTAGGCCAGGGGTATCAAACAGCCCTGCAGAGTTTAGCATCTACCCTAATTTAACACCTGAACAGCTAATCAGGTCCTTCAGGCTTATTTGAAAACGTTGGCGGTACAATCCAGTTTATATGGACTACTCAGCAGTCTTTAAGAGTTGATATATATAAAAAATATTGATCCATTTCGTCAATATGAAAATATTATGGAATATCTGAATTTGTGCCGAATGAGAGAGGTAGAATACAACAGCACAAAAATCCATTTCACAAGCAGTTGAGTGCGCAAGTCTTTAAAGTAACTTAATGTTATAGTGAGACGCGTTCAGAATCAGTGCATGCTCACTGTTTAGTGGGCTTTGTTTGCAAGTGCGCAGTGAGTGTGTGTGTTTGTGTGTGTGAAACAGTTTACAATAAGCAACAAATAATGTTTCAGAGTGTAGTATGCTACAGTGTTGTCACATGACGCACAGCAAACATTAATTCAGCACAGCTGTCGAGGTTGTTACCTTACAAAGACATGTGCTAACTGCTTCTTTTACAAAGGATTCTTCCTGATGGTCTGACGCTTGTCTTCATGGGAATATTCCTGCATTTATTGGTCAATTGAACAGGGAGGATCTTCACTGAAGGAGCAATTCTGCCAAAATCAAGAATACATCAGTTAGATTTATATTTTTTATGTTCACCTATCTATATCTACTTAGTATAAAGCTCGCACTTGGATCTATCCACGTTATTTGTCGAGTCCCGTTACAGAATACTTCGCTACCACAGATCCAGCAGATTTTGAAACACAGATCAACCATTATCCCAGCGTCACGCCTCCTCTGCCTATGTCAAGGTAATCGGCTATAGAGGAATATATGGCAGATTGTTGTGAGGTATGCCATTTGGTGGAATTTAATGATGTTGCCCTTAAGGGTATATTTTGTAACGGACTTAAGGACAATTTATATGACCTCATGCCAAATAATAGATTTTCTGCAACCCTTGAGGAGTAGGTGAAAAAGACTGCTGCACTTCCGGAAGTGACGTCACTTGCAGTCAATTTCATTTTTACTTTATTTATTTATTTATTTATTTTTTTTTTTTTTTATTAAATCTCTCAACATTTTACAACAGTAGCCAAGTGGTGAAGACTAGAAAAAAGAAATTAAATTACAATGTCACTCGCAATCGCCACTTGCACTCTCTGCTACCTGCGACATCACTTGCAATCCACACAAATGGTGCGTGTTGCCAATGGAGACAAGACGCTGTGGTCGTTAAACAATTAAAAATAATTTAATAGCATAACGTACAGGGTCCTGCAAGTCATCTGTAGGAGATAAAAAGGTAACGCTTATTACAACCCGCAAAGAACTACGTAAGTAAACTGAATTTACGGTGTATGTTTCTGTAATTATAGTGTACCTATAAAGAACGTACATGTAGGTATAAGGGAACAATATGTTATATTTGGGTAATAAGGGGATAACAAACCAGATATTCAACCTGCAAAGAACTACATAAGTATACTGAATTTACGGTGTACGTTTCTGTAATTATAGTGTACCTATTAAAGAACGTACATGTAGGTATAAGAGAACAATAGGCTATGTTACGTTTTGGTAATAGAGAGTAACAACCAGATATACAACCTGCACAGAACTGCGTAAGTAAACTAAAGTTACGGTGAATGTTTCGTATTTATATTGTACCTACGCGTAAGTATGAGGGCACAATAGGTTACGTTTGGGTAATAAGGGGGTAGCAAACAGATATCCTACAAATAATTTATAATGGATTAATTTTTAAAAACTTAACAGGTACCTATTCTATTAAATCGTACGTTTGGTGTATCTATACGTAAGCTTTTTAAAATTACTGGGAAATTATACTCTTGTTCCATGTAATTACAGGGTAATTGTGCCATCTGCGGGTTGTAAATTAAAGTGGCGATTGTTCCCCCCTTGTTCAAGGAAGTTACAGGGTAGGTACAATACATAAACACACAATCTGAAAATATATCTAAAAATATTTTTTTTATAGTCGCTAATCCCACTTCTACCTCTAAACCTAACGTTAACTATGACTTAACAGTAATAAAAATATAAAAAACAGGAAAGTGCAATCACAATCATTTATTTATTGCAAAAATGTCAACAGCCATACAAAAAAGTAATCCAAATAACAATGCGTTTGCAGCCGCAGTCCTCTCTGGCAGAATACAGTAGGTTTGAGGTGCAGTAGGATGAGAGCAGAATTTAAATTGTTAATCGCTGAAAATATTATCCAGATTATTGTCTTGATCCACTCCTCGAAGGCGCCCGCGCGTCCAACACATCTCACCAGAAACACGGCATGTCGTAATCTGTGACGAATGCAGGCGAGAGCCAATGAACGTCCGATTTTCCTGTATTAAAATGCACTTTAACACGGGTTTATGGCTGTTGCTGCTGGACTCGCTACTAGAGATGGAGATGAAGATCGACGGACAAAGCCTTGAATTTGATTCTGGTCCTCGCAAATCGTATGGATTCTGAAGATCTGGGTTACAGCACACAAATAAAATTGTTTAATTTGTAATGCGTGTTCGGTGTATTTTATGGTTCAATTGTTAGTCACAGCATGTTAGAGAAAACGCCTTTGTGTTCCACCACAAACGAAGTTAATATTACATGAATGATTAAACGATTGCAGAAATATTATTTATTTTAAGGGTTTAACGTGTAGTCATGATGACATTATGTAGACCTATTCTTGGAAACGAGCTGGCAACAGAAATCACACAGAACAGAATGAAATGTTATAATTTCATATTAAGTAAACGTTAAATGTTTAGATGATGTAAATATGTCAGTATTGTACATTTAGTGTCTGTAAAAATGTAAATAAATGTACATTTTGTAGAACCACATTTTACGTCGCGTTGTTATATGTATTGAACCTACCCTGTAACTTCGTTGAACAAGAGGGGAACAATCGCCACTCTAATTTACAACCCGCAGATGGCACAATTACCCTGTAACTACATGGAACAAGAGTATAATTTCCCAGTAATTTTAAAAAGCTTACGTATAGATACACCAAACGTACGATTTAATAGAATAGGTACCTGTTAAGTTTTTAAAAATTAATCCATTATAAATTATTTGTAGGATATCTATTTGCTACCCCCTTATTACCTAAACGTAACCTATTGTTCCCTCATACTTACACGTAGGTACAATATAAATACGAAACATTCACCGTAACTTTAGTTTACTTACGCAGTTCTGTGCAGGTTGTATATCTGGTTGTTACTCTCTATTACCAAAATGTAACATAGCCTATTGTTCTCTTATACCTACATGTACGTTCTTTAATAGGTACACTATAATTACAGAAACGTACACCGTAAATTCAGTATACTTATGTAGTTCTTTGCAGGTTGAATATCTGGTTTGTTATCCCCTAATTACCCAAATATAACATATTGTTCCCTTATACCTACATGTACGTTCTTTATAGATACACTATAATTACAGAAACATACACCGTAAATTCAGTTTACTTACGTAGTTCTTTGCGGGTTGTAATCTAAAGCGTTACCGATAAAAACAAGACCCGCAAATCCGTGGCCACAGAACAGCAGAATATGCTTTTTCCTCCTGTAGAGAACCATTAACACTTGATATGGCTTAATGTATTAAGATACATTAAGTGCCATTAAACGATCAAATTTGTGATATGGTTTATCAATTTAATGTACTTCAAGTCAAGAATATGGCCATGATTGCGCAAACTTTCACTTTTATACTTGCCCAGCAAACGCTTAACGGACTAAGATGATAAAGACCAAATTCAGTATAAACCTTACTGTTGTCAAATGATATACCAGCAGATATGAACGCGCCATAAGAAAGGCATTATGTGATATTAAAAGGACCAACTCTGTATAGGCAAGCAGTAGTGGTGCAACGGATTACAAAACTCACAGATCGGACCATTTTTCGGATCAGCAAAAAAGGGGAGGAGTCAAATGTAATTTGCTTTCCATTTATTACAAGAACAGTATGGCAAAAAACTTTAGGTTTTATCAAAAATAACTTAAATAAAATAAAATGCAAAAATAAAATCAAGAAATAACCAGCTGAATAAATAAAATTGTGTTGGGGTACGGTATGGTACGGTACGGTACAGCACGGTACTTTTTTTGGTACATCACTCTCTTATTTCAGTCAAAAAATAAGTCTTAATTTCAGCATTTTAAACAACAGGGCCCTACAATCTTTTTTCTTTTTTTTTCTTTCAGAAATTCTTGTGTTTTAATTTTTCTGACAATCAAATACAGGCATTAAACATTTATTTTTAATGAAATGAAAATTAAACCCTTTTATTTGCTGCCAAACAAACATTTTTTTCTGTTATTTCTGTTATTATTATAATTTCTGCATTTAATTGTTTTATTTAAATTAGCCAGAAATATGAATATTTAAACAGCTACATTATACTGTACAAAAGTAATACAAGACTAATACATTTCTGTTACATGTTAAACATTACTTTTATTTTGACAGGTTGCCGGTTAGTTTTTGTGTGTATACACTATGATATGATGCTAATTTTCTCAAATGAACCGGTAAAATTTAGATGAAGTGACTCTTACAGCAGTTCTGGAGATTAAGTTCATGTGTTTATGTCGTCATATAATGAGAAGCAGGGGCCGAAAATAACAGCGAGAGTCACATGTGCTTCACCATTTGTGTAGTAAACAAAACCGCGTCTCTGCCATTCATTCATACAGCGGAACATGGAAGATTCATATTTAAACCGTCTTTTGCGTTTTAATAGTCACAGACATTAGTCCGTATCGCGATTCGAATTAAGTGAGAGACCTACTTTTGATTTATTAATCCAAAAATTGACGAATTCTGTAGCATCCCCTGCTGATGAGTACATCCATTTTCATGAATGGACTCTGCAATCCCGTCCGCGTTTTAGCGGAGGAGAAATTGTAGACGCCTGACCACGTAATAACGTTAGAGAGAGAAATGACATGCCGTTGTGTAAATAAAATAAATAACATAAGGTTGTTTCGTTTGTTTAATAAAAGAACAAGGTATAGACCTGTTCTATAGGAAAGGTAACCTTAAATGACGTCTGTTGTGATCTGGCGCTATATAGAAAATAAAGTTTACTTGACCTTCAAGGGGGCGGGTTAATATAATGTCAGGAGAAACACTGTAATCTGCAAGTTTTAAAAATGAGTTAATCCATGGGTCACGTGCGTTCCGAACCGTGGGTCGTGATCCGCACGGATTAACCGCGATCCGTTGCACACCTAGACAGCATCAATGATTATAATGCGTTCTACTGTATTTTGTCGTGTTTGTCTGCTGGCAAAATCAGATTAGATCATTTTTCAAAACATATTGAAATAGAAAATAGATATTTAAAAATGGTAATTTCACAATATTACTGTTTTACTGTATTTTATTTAAAAAATGCAGCAGTTGTTGCCATAAAAGACTTATTTGAAATACATGACAAATCTGACCCTTAAACTTTTGAATGGTAGTGTATGTTTAAGGTATTACTTACTAGTCATATGGTTCTTAATGTCTAAAGATGTTCTTCAACAGGAGATTCGCTCCAACTCTGGTGCACGGCCATTAGAATGGAAGATTCTAGGAAGGAACATAAACAGTCTGTCGCAGGGCCAACAATATTTATTATACAATGTCAGGTTGATTAGAAGTAAACTATAGCAAAGATAAACTGCAGAAAAGAAAAATAAATAATATATAGAATATACAAAACAATACAATTTAATAACAGGATTTACATTTTCAGATTGACTTATTTAATGCTCATATACATTGTTACTTATGTTTGTACATTAAAGTCCTTTTAAAATAACTAACAAGCAAACAAACATAACTCCTTCCGCTCCAGACTTGAATGTTCAGTGCGTGCACCCATTAAAAGCAAGTAGATGTTACGCAGAATGTATAAATGTCATCATAAAGTAATATTATCTTATAAAATACATAATGTAAATAAAGTAAAACTTACTTAAATGCATATTTTAAATGAGACAAAACACTTACTTCTAGTGTTTCCCTTTTAAAAGCGACCTCCACCTCAGCACTGCATAGCAATTCAGATCTATGAGAAATGTTTAGGTGCACACAGCATATTAATATCATCATACAGTAATATTACACATAACATAAATGAAGTAAAATATTTTTCCTTGATAAAACCAACTTTCCCGTCCTCTCCGCATCGTGATTAAAAGAAAATATCTCTCTGAGAAAAGGTTCAGGAGAGCACAGCACATAAATATCACTGTGAGAAATGTTGCACACAACATATTAATGTGGTCATAAAGTAATATTATACATAATGTAAATGAGGTAAAACACTTACTTTTGGTGTTTCCTTGATAAAAACCAACTGTCCTGTCTGCTCCGCATCTCGAGTGAAAGGAAATAATGTTATCTCTCTGAGAAAAAGTTTAGGGGTAACATTAATTGCACAGTGCTCTCATCTGTTCCACATCGCGAGTGGAAAAAAATGTCTTTGAGAAAAGTATAACGGCATACAGCACACTGTAATGAGGACTCGTGAGAAGCGTGTAAGATCCATTCGCGAGCTTTATTAACAGATCGTAGTCAAGACAGGCAGGGTCGATAACCAAACAAACAGGAATATCCAGGGCAAGGCAAGAGCGTAAATCCAGGAAACAGGCAGAGTCCAAAACCAGGGAGAGCAGTCCGAAAAGTAACAAATAAACAAGGAAATGAAACCAGACAGAACTATGGCAAAACAAAGACAAAACTATGATCAAGAAACAAAAACCGTGATAAGACAAAAACAGGGCAAAGGAAACAGGGAAAAACGCTTGGTAGAGTCCGCATGAGCAAAACAATACTTCGCAGCTTCCTGTTTGAAAATGGCCTCCTTTTATTGCCACCAAACAGGAAGTAACCAACGAAGCAGCAGAGGGAGCAGCAACAGTCAGTCAGTGGGTGAGGGCTCCCTCTGCTGGCGTGGCGTTACAGAATCCCCCCCCCAGGAGCGACTCCTGGCGCTCAAAACTACAACAGTCCAAGAGGGTGGGGGAACAGAGGCAAAACAGGGGGTGGGACGGAGGGCCAGGTCCATGTAGAGGAGGTGGGCCTGGATCGTGGAGCAGGGACAGACAGTGAAGCACTGGAGGACCTGGGCCATGGAGCTGTGGCAGACAGTGGAACCTTGGAGGACCTGGACCGTGGAGCTGTGGCAGACAGTGGAACACTGGAGGGCCTAGGCCGTGGTGCAGTAGCAGAAAGTGGAAACTTGGTGGACCTGGGCCGTGGAGCAATAGCAGACAGTGGAAACTTGGAGGACCTGGGCCGTGGAGCAGTAGCAGACAGTGGAACCTTGGAGGACCTGGGCCGTGGTGCAGTAGCAGAAAGTGGAACCTTGGAGGGCCTGGGCCGTGGAACTGTGGCAGACAATGTAACCTTGGAGGACCTGGGCCGTGGAGCAATGGCAGAGTAGGAAGCCATGGTGGGGCAGGCAGAGCAGGCAGAACAGGAAGCCATGGCGAGGCAGGCAGAGCAGGCAGAACAGGAAGCCATGGCGAGGCAGGCAGAGCAGGTAGAGCAGACAGGAGCAGAGATATCCACATTGGAACCAGTGACATCCATAGCAGAGCGGTGTGTTCACAGATGATTTCCTTGGCTGTGGCATGACAGGCAGAGAGTTCATAATAGGCCTTCCTGACCGTGACGTGGCGGGCAGAGTTTTCAGGATAGGCCTTCTTGACCGTGACATGACAGGGAGAGAGTTCATAGGAGGACGCCGCCCCCATGGGAGGATCTACAGCATATGCTGACACCTCTGGGGGCATGGGCGTAGATTCTTGGGCAGACATGGCAGTGAGCTCATAAATAGACACCACCTCCTTTGGAGGATCTACAGTGTACGCTGACACCTCTGGAGGTATAGGCGCAAACTTGTGGACAGAGGAGGCCTCTGGAGCAGACTTGTGGATAGACGAGGCCTCTGGAGCAGATTCGTGGACAGACAAGGCCTCTGGAGTGGACTCGTGGACAAACGAGGCCTCTGGAACAGACTCGTGGACAGACAAAGCTTCTGGAGCAGATTCGTGGACAGATGAGGCCTCTAGAGCACAGTGTGCAGCCCACACACTGAAAATGGCGACAGCCATTACAGGCAGCACAGTAGATAGTGGGGTGTCTGTTGACCTTGAGGATGTGGATGCTATGGACTTGTGGATTGGGAGTGTGGGCTCTGCGTGGCTTGGGAGCGCGGGCTCTGTGGTTTCAGCTGAAACGTGAGGTTCTGGTAAGACAGCCATTTCTTGACTTAATTCATGGAGGTCTGCCGTGACTTGACTTGACTCAGGGAGGTCTGCCGTAACTTGACTTGACTCAGGGAGGTCTGCCGTAACTTGACTTGACTCAGGGAGGCCTGCCGTGATTTGACTTGACTCGTGAAGAACAGCGGTGACTTGACCTGGCTCATGCAGGTCAGCTGTGATTTGACTTGGCTCAGGGAGATCAGCTGTGGCTTGACTTGGCTCATGAAGGTCAGCTGTGGCTTGACTTGGCTCATGAAGGTCAGCTGTAGCTTGACTTGGTTCATGAAGGTCAACTGTGGCTTGACTTGGCTCAGGAATAACAGCAGCAACTTGACTTGGCTCATGAAGATCTGCTGTAGCTTGGCTTGGCTCAGGGAGATCAACTGTGGTTTGACTTGGCTTGTGAAGATCGGTAGTGACTTTGCTTGACTTGAGGGCTACAGCTATAGCTTTACTTGACACAGGAGCAATAGCTGTAACTTGACTGGACTTCGGAAGAGCAGCTCTGACCTGACTTGACACAGGAAACACAGCTGCAACTTGACTTGACTTGGAAACTTGACTTGACTCAGGGGACGCAGCTGCAACTTGACTTGACTTGGAAACTTGGCTTGACTCAGGAACAACATGGCTTGACTCAGGAACAACATGGCTTGACTCATGGGGAACAGCTGTGACTTGGCTTGACTCGTGGGGAACAGCTGTGACTTGGCTTGACTCGTGGGACACAGCTGTGACTTGGCTTGACTCGTGGGACACAGCTGTATCTTGGCTTGATTCATGGGGAACAACAGCTGTGTCTTGGCTTGACTCATGGAGAACAGCTGTATCTTGGCTTGGCTCATGGAGAACAGCTGTATCTTGACTTGGCACAGAAAGTGTAGCCCTGACTTGACTTGACACTGGAGGATCAGGCATCACTTGATTTGTTTTGGGTGCAGCAGACATGGCGAGATGAGATTTGGGTGAGATGACTTTGATTTGATGAGGCTCAGGCGTGGCAGCCATCTTGGCCGGGGACTCAGACGGGGCAGCCATCTTGTGAACAGGCTTGGGGATGGCGTCCATCTTGTGAACAGGCTTGGGGATGGCGGCCATCTTGTGAACAGGCTTGGGGATGGCGGCCATCTTGTGGACTGGCTCGGGGATGGCGGCCATCTTGTGAGCTGGTTGTGGGAGGGCAGCCATGACGGGTGCAGACTCTGGAGTGGCAGGCATGGCGTGAGCAGGCCCTGGAGCGGCAGGCATGGCGTGAGCAGGCCCTGGAGCGGCAGGCATGGCGTGAGCAGGCCCTGGAGCGGCAGGCATGGCGTGAGCAGGCCCTGGAGCGGCAGGCATGGCGTGAGCAGGCAGTGGCTTGGCAGACGTGACGTGAGCAGGCTGTGGCTTGGCGGACGTGACGTGAGCAAGCTTGGGCTGAGTGGTCTTGACTTGAGCGGACTTTGGCTTGGCAGACTTGGTAGGGGAAGTCTCTGGCATGATCGTGACAATACCGGACATGACGTGTGTGAATATGGGTGTGGCTGGAACAGGAGGATGGTAGGGTTTATCATCGACGACCCCTACAGTAAATGCCGATCCGGCCATCAACAGAGCATAGTCAATATATCGGATTAATGACCAGTGGCGGTGATGACGTGGCATATTTACTGAAATGTCCTTGTTTAAACCAAAGAAGAAAATGTCCTTAAGAAAACTGTCCTGAAAGTCCACCAAGTGACAAAGCTCACAAAAATCCATGACATACTGCTCAATGTGCCGGTTACCTTGACGAAGTTGAACGAGGCGTGATGCTGGGTCCATGGTGATCTGTGTATGAAAACCGCTGGATCTTTGGGAGGCGAAGTATTCTGTAATGAGGACTCGTGAGAAGCGTGTAAGATCCAATCGCGAGCTTTATTAACAGATCGTAGTCAAGACAGGCAGGGTCGATAACCAAACAAACAGGAATATCCAGGGCAAGGCAAGAGCGTAAATCCAGGAAACAGGCAGAGTCCAAAACCAGGGAGAGCAGTCCGAAAAGTAACAAATAAACAAGGAAATGAAACCAGACAGAACTATGGCAAAACAAAGACAAAACTATGATCAAGAAACAAAAACCATGATAAGACAAAAACAGGGCAAAGGAAACAGGGAAAAACACTTGGTAGAGTCCGCATGAGCAAAACAATACTTCACAGCTTCCTGTTTGATGTAGGCCTCCTTTTATTGCCACCAAACAGGAAGTAACCAACGAAGCAGCAGAGGGAGCAGCAACAGTCAGTCAGTGGGTGAGGGCTCCCTCTGCTGGCGTGGCGTTACACACACTAATATGGTTATAAAACAATATAATATTACAAAACATTTAGTTCGTACGATTAAACACTTTATTTCATCGTTTCCCTTCCTCATATCCTCCGTACCGTGAGGAAAGAAAATGGCGTCTGTGAAAAATATTTCAAATGGGTGAGGTGTGCACACGAGCAAATGTCCCGGATGTAAATTACGACTAAATCCGACGGACCAAACAAAGACTAATATTCAACGTCAATTTTTGGGCTAAAAGAAGTCCATGATGGGCCGACTTGATTTAGCCCCAAAAATGGTGTCCAAATGACGTCTGGTGCTGGATGGGTTATATCTGCAAGAGCGGGAAAATTTGGACCATTTGACTGATAAGATAACATGCTGATTTATGTTTTGGGAGGACAAACATGGCAATATCCCGAGTAAAGGCAACATTTAATTGGTCAAGACAAAATTTGGGATATGCCCAAAAGCCGAGTTTAAATACTCTGGACACCATAAAAATTTTGCTTTTAGCTATTTGTCTTAACCATGCTCTTAGCCATTGTTTTTCGTTGCTTTTAGACGTTGCTTTTAGTTTGGGTTCTCAGCCATGCTTTTTGCCATCATTTTTGTCGCTGCTTTTTGCATTCTTTGAGCACTCCCTGGCTTGTATGCCAGTCACTCCTCTAAACGAAAACATGAGGAGAGTGTCACGCTTCTTTCTTTTACTTTAGTATATTTTCTTTCCATTGAGAGTTTTGCGTTCCAAGTTAAGTTTTGCCTGTAAGCCGTGTTCCAGACGTTTGTGCCCGCCTTAAAACTGACATACAGGACTTCACACCATCCTCCAGCCAATGCCCAAGACTTCACATCAAACGAGCACTGAACTTCCAGCCAATCAGCAACCTTGGGAAACCCCTTTTCTGCTACTACGTCAAAAGGAATCCCTTAACACAGGGGTGCTCAACCCTGTTCCTGGAGATCTTCCATCCTGCAGAGTGCAGCTCCAACCCTGATCAAACACACCTGATCCAACTAATTAGGATCTGAAGGAGCACTTGTTAATTACAGACAGGTGTGTTTGATCAGGGTTGGAACTAAACTCTGCAGGAAGGTCGATCTCCAGGAACAGGGTTGGGCACCCCTGCCTCAACACAAAGACAAAGTACAACCTCCAGATTCAGGCTGAACTGGTGCATTTAATATAAAGTATAATAGGCCTATTAATATTGATATATTCCCGTAAATTTTAATAGTAATGACTTTATGAATTTCTTCAATAATAAAATATATAACATCAGAAATACAATAACAAATGTAGATTCTACGGAGTCTAATACGCTTCTTTCGCCACACCCAAAGAAAAACTGCAGTTCTTTACAACTCTAGGACAGAAAGAGCTAAATAAACTTATCACTGCATCTAAACCAACAACATGCCTTCTAGATCCCATACTCACTAAATTACTGAAAGAGATGTTACCTGTAGCAGAAGAACCACTTTTTAAAGAAGCATCTTATGCTCATCAAGGCTGCATTTATTTGGTCAAAAATACAGAAAAAAAACAAAAATATTGCAAAATGTTATTACAATATAATATTTATTCCTGTGATGCAAAGCTGAATTTTTATCAGCTGTTACTCCCGTCTTAAGTGTCACATTTTCAGATTATTCAGTTCTTCTGGAACCTGTGATTCTTTTTTTTCAGGATTCTTTGATGAATAAGTTAAAAAGAACAGCATTTATCCAAAATATAAATCGTTTCTATCAATGTAAATCTATGCGATCATTTTTTTTTTTATTAATTTAACATCCTTGGTGAATAAAAGGATTTAATTTCTTTCAAAAAAAAAGAAAGAATAAAAATTTACTGACCCCGAACTTTTGAACAATAGTGTACATTGTTAGAAAACCTTTTCTATTTTAAATAAACACTGTTCTTTTTAACCTTTTATTGCTCAAAGAATCCAGAAAAAAAAGTATCACAGTTTCCAAAAAAATGTTAAGCAACACAATTGTTTTCAACACTGATAATAAATCAGAATATTAGAATGATTTCTGAAGGATCATGTGACACTTTACACTGGAGTAACAGTTGATAAAAATCCATTTACCATTTATCCAATTGCATCACAGGAATAAATTATATTTTAAAGTGCTTTAAAATAACCATTCTTTTATATAGAAATAACATTTTGCAATATTACTGTTTTTTCCTGTATTTTTGATCAAATAAATGCAGCCTTGATGAGCATGAGAGTCTTCTTTAAAAAAATATTACAAGTCTTACTGACCCCAAACTTTTGAGCGGCAGTGTAATTATTATATCAAGTGGCAATTAATTTTAAGATTTGTATTTAAATTAAAGTAAATAAGTACATACAGATGGCTTTAATATATCCAACTTTTATAATGACTAAACCTGTGTTTTCCTTTTGAGCTCTGTGTAAAACTATATATAAATAATTAAATTCAATTGATTCCTTTGCACAGTCATACTGTATATTTTCTGTTTATTCCTGCCCTGTAAATGCATTTAAATTTAAACAATGTTTAATAACAGCATCTCTTATTCTTCAGCAGAAAAGTGAATTGTGCAAACTCTCACGAGAAGTGAATCCAACGGACGCTTTGCTGACGCTCTCCATGTTCTGTGTGATTGCCTGTTTGGTGCACGTGTCACAGTTTCAGGTGCACACGCTCCAGAGTTAAATCACAAACTCCGAGTTGATAGAGAACATTTATATCAAACTTTGTGAGCCCGGGGAACCTACATTAAACCAGGTTGGCTTTATCGGGTTTTGTCAACTCAAAACTTACTCTGCAGCTCTGAGTTTGTTTATCTCGCATTGTACTACAGGCCACAGGATACTCTTATTCTGTGTGTGTTTACGAAACAGCGCCACCATTCTCATCCTTCTGCGCAATAGCAGCTGCCACCCGTCACACGATCCTAGCTCAAATCTTATTGGATGGCCAATGTTTTCGCTTTGTTAAACTAAAAAGAATCGTCAAACTGATTGTTAAAAAACATTCACATTTTCAGTGCTTGAATGTTCTCAGTCTATGTGGTAGCATGATTTTGCCCTGCCCAAAAAATCCTGAACACAAAAATGGTGAAAATTTGTTTAATGGTCTAATTCAGGGGTGTCAAACTCAGTTCCTGGAGGGCCGCAGCCCTGCAGAGTTTTGTTCCAACCTTGCTCCAACACACATACTATGCAGTTTTCAATTAAGCCTGAAGGACCTGATTAGTTGGATTAGCTGTGTTTAATTAGGTTTGCATCTAAACTCTGCAGGGCTGCAGCCCTCCAGGACCGGAGTTTGACAACCCTGATCTAACTCCACAATTAAGTACTAGCCTACATAGTTCGCTGTCTTTGTAAAAAGTTTCAGCAATGCATTTCTAACATTAATAATGTGTTTAGAAGCAATTCTCAGAATCGACTGTACATAAACTTCAAATTAATTATCCCTGCAGCTCTTCAGACCTTAGCATGTTTTATATTAGTAGTAGTAGAATTAGGATCAATTATCTTAGTAGTTTTTTTGTTTTTTGTACAGAAACAGTGCATGACCAACATCTCAATCACCACTAGCCCGAAGGACAGATTTGTAGGCATTCATTTTCATTTATACATTACATATGTCCACTTTTTATTTTTAATTACTACAGATCTAAGATTAAAAGTGTAGTTGTCATACTTTGATCATGTAATATACAAACAGATATTACTAAAAAGAGGATGTTCAGCAGCTCTGATAATATTGATAAGCCTCAGACTAGAAACACTCATTAAACAAGCCATTCAGAATCAGCAGCAGATCATCTCACTTTATACTGCGTATAGAGCAGAAACAAATCATTTGAGGCAGAATAATTGCTGGAATCTGATGACACCCATCTTTACTAACAATACACACAATAATATAGTTTGATTTTCTAATAACTACGATCAAAGTAACACACAAATTAAAACAACACTAGTTTTGTTCACGCAGAAGCAAACCGTGATCATAAAACCTACAAAAACACAAAACTGATGAAAACAATGCAGAAACGATCTCGCATATTGTTGCTTATACAATTGTTTGTAAATACGCGAAATGAACATCTCAACTCACCTTTAGAAGACTGAAAGCATAACTCTTGATGCTTCATCAGACAATGACTTTAAAAACAACGTTTGTGCACGAAGATTTCGGACAATCTTTGTTGTAGCAAATCTTCTCTCTCATTCCAAAAAAAAAAAAAAAAAATCCCTAAAGCAGCAATTTCCTGGTGCCATAAATCACACTATATTGAGAGCAAGTGTGCCGCGAATGCTCTGCAAGTGAAGTCAAATAATTGCTTCTCGTATCGTTCATTGGTGCTTGAAAAGCCAACTAATTATTATGTATTACCTCCATTAACTGGACTGGAGTGTGAAGCAACGGGAATTAATGAATGAATCGAGCGTGAGAGAAACTACGAAAATCAAATCACACTTCATATAAATGTTTCCTAAAGATGTTTTGTGTCATTTTAGGAAGTTCCTGTTATGCTGATGTGTTCAATTGTTCGTTTTTTTAAAAGGTTTGGTTTTAGTTAGTTTTATGATGCTTTAAAGGGGTCATCAGATGCCCATTTTCCACAAGTTGATACAATTCTTTAGGGTCTTAATGAAAAGTCAATAATACACTTCGGTTAAAAATTCTCAATGGTTGTGTAAAACAACACCTTTTTTACCTTAACAAAATCAGCTCTGCAAAAATCGTCCTGTTCTGGTCGAGGCTGCTTAAAAACCAAATGAGATCTGCTCAGACATGAGCAGTATAAGGGCACACCCAATACAAACGTTAACACCCCCACTTGCTCTCATACTGTACAACACTGTATATCGCTATAATAACATAACACATGGATACAGTCTTCCAACTCACTTGTGTTGGATTTACATACCAAACATAAAACTCTTGAATTTTTCTAGTTTAAACTTCATCACTGGTTTAGTCATGACATCAGCCACCATGATGGCTGATGTCATGGGACAATGCACAATTGTCACTTTGCCAACACTCAGTGCTGTTCAAATGAAATGATATCGTACATCGACATGCTTGCATCTTTGGCGACACACTGGGTTCTTTGATAAAGCAATTGCACCTTGGTTATCTTCAAAGATTTGTACAAGCATATACAGACAGGCATTTTCCATACTGTTCAACAACTGTACAAGATACATGCTTTCTTGTGCGGTTACAGCCAGTGCCATATACTCTGCTTCACATGTAGATAAAGCAACTGTGGACTGTTTCTTTGACTTCCAAGAGATCAGAGCACCATTTTGAGTTTGGGTCTGACAAGTATTGAGGCAACCCAACTTAGATCAGGTCTAGTACAAGTCATCAGATAGATCAAACAACCTACTGCCTCACGGTTCCTTTTAGGATCAACAGGATCACTATCACTGTTGTAATCAAGCTTTTGCTCACATGGTGTTGACCTGGGTTTACAATCTGTCATACTGAATCTCTCTAGTACCCTCAAAATGTACCTTTTCTGGTTCAATTTTACGACTCCTTCACTTTGATAGAAATCAATTCCCAGGAAATGTTTGAGTTTTCCCAAACATAAATATCACAATCAATTGGAGCGTACAAGTACGCGGTTTTTACATCCATTTGGTGGAGGTCAAGATCATATTGTGCTTCCATTTGCATTAAAGCTCGTACTGAAGTGATATTTGCTGTTGGGGAGAAAGTCTCTTTGTAGTCTACACCCATCACTTGACTATAGCCTTTAGCAACAAATCTGGCCTTGAATGACTTGGTCTCATCTGTATTATTTTTGATGGCATAAACCCATCTACCCCCCACTGCATGTTTACCTTCTGGTAGAGTAGTTAGGGTAAATGTATCATTTTCTTGTAGAGAGTTAATTTCCTCTTCCATGGCCTTAGTCCACATCTGTGACTCGTTTGAACTCATAGCTTCCTTGAATGTTTGTGGTACATCACACACTCTGTAACAGTAGTCAACAATGGTTAGAATCTGATCATCACACTCAACATCAGATACATAATCTGCCAAATACTTGGGAGCTGTCCTATTTCTTTTAGGGTAACGCATACTTTGATCCCCTCCCTCTATCTGAGCACTACTCTGATTCTCAGTCTCAGTTTGAGATCCATTAGTCTTTTCTGATTTCTGATCAGCTACGCTCTGTTTGGACTGGGAGGACACGTATCTTTCCCCATGAGAACCATCATCTGACATTGAAATGTCAGTCTGTGTCTGATGTTCAGTAACACACTTTGTGGAGAATTTTACAAGCCTGTGCTTGAGAACCTTTCCTGTGTCTGGATAATAAACCAGGATAACAGTGACTGAAACTCTTTAGCCATGAATTCTGTGCCATTATCTGGCCTAACACACTTTATGCTCCCATAAGGTGCTGTATCAGCAATTAATTTTTCAGTGGCTTTTGCAGTGTCACTTTTAGCTTTTAAAAAGTACACAAACACTGCACCTGACTAGTCATCAGTAAACGCTAAAGCCTCTGGGTCGTCTGGACCAGCTAAGTCTGTGTGCACTAGTTCAAGTGCAGCCTTAGCGTGTGTATCATGTTCCCATCTGCCAACTCGATATAGTGTTTCTCTGGCTGGAATTCGTTGTCAAACCTTTTGAATTTTCCAAGATTCGTAATGATATGCAATGTCGCACCTGTATCGACCATCAGCCCCTTCTGCTGTATCTCGTAGGATTTGAAGTCACTTGCTTTAAAGACAAAGGTGTGTTCGTCATTGTCATCTTTATCAGTGGCTTGTTTAACATTATCTCTCTTTTTGCATCTGCAGTTTTCATCTTTGTGCGTTGAGCTTTTGCAGTAATTACACCACTGTCTTTTGCAATTTGGGGTCGGGCACGCACAAGCTTTATGACCTTTTTGGCTGCAGTTGTAGCACGTAATGTCCGAACATGCGAGCCGTTCTCTCCCCTTCCATTCTGGGGTCGAGACACTCGCCCTCATCACATTATCTTCACTGGCACTGTTGTGAAAGTATTCTGTGCTTTCAAAATTCCTCAACTTGGTTTTAAACTCTGCAAACGTTATGTCTCCATCACTTTGTGTGATATGTACAGTGTTTAAATGAGTCTGGCAAACCTTTCAATATCATAGCAATTAAAAGCCCATCACTAAGCGTCTCTTCTGCATTTCTTAGTGCTGTAATTGTGGTTTCTGCTTGAATAATATAATCAGTGACACTTTCATTAGCCGTTTTTTGCAGGGACATTAACTCTGTGTACAGGCTAATGACTCTTGGCTTTCCTTTACCAGCATAGTAGGCCCTCAAAATCTGCAGAGCTTTCCTACCGTCGTCCGCGGCATCTCTCATAACAAGTGAAAGACTTTTGTCATCACAGTACTGAATCAGTTCAACATATGCTTCCTCGTTTTTGTTGGTAGCATCTTTATCATCAGCACGCAGGGGGTCTCTGATAACACCGTGTCTTTCAGTACTAGCAAACGCATGTGGCCTAGAAACTTAGTTTCCCAAAGTTCATAGTTCTTTTCATCTCCGTCGAAATACAGCCTGTTCCATCGGTTACTCGCATCTCTCCTGGGCCCATAACCTGTTGGCGCAGCCATTTTGTGTAGGATAACCTGTAAATAATATTAACTTATAGGGAGGCAAGAAAACACGCTTACTACTCTGTATGCTGATGAACTGGAACCTTTTTTTATTTGCATAACGATGTACATTTACATTGGTTTACATAAATTACATAAATTGGTTTACATAAAAAGTGGATTGAAAATCGTTAGACTTTTATTTTATTTTATTATTATCTTTGAGTTGCTGTCATATGAACATTATTTTGTTGCCAGAAGATGGTCTTTCTCAATGAATTAGTCATCTCTGCCTGTTTAAAGGATATTTTTTTAACTGTAGGCTACATATACAACATTTACACATGGTTTTACTAGTAAAACTGTAACAACCATGATTAACCCTTTTTTTTGTTTGTTTGTTTTGTTTTGTTTTTTTTTTTGTTGTTGTTTTTTTCCAACGATTCTCTTGATGCCATCCCTGATAGCACAGACTCTTGGAGATGTTTATTTGACATCTGCATGTAATACGTTAAGGACTTTTCCTATCATATGTGAAACAGACGTCTATTAGATGTCTTTAAGATGTTTATGATGTAGAATGTATGTAAAACTGACATCTTAGAGACATCTGCCACATGTTTGTACACACGAGATGCTTTCCAGATCAAGAGATCTTTAACAGACATTTTGCAGATATATGTGTGCTATCTGGGATGATTCTACTATAGTAAAATTGTAGTAATACTAGTGTAAAACTGTGGTAGCTTTGACTATAGTAACTATAGTTTTTGAAATCATGGTAAATTTTGTAATTACTATAGTTTTACTACTACAGTCATAGTTAAACCACGGTTTTTGCAAGAAAGCTATGGTTAATTTTGTTTTTACTATACATTTACTACAAATGCTATGGTGAAACCTTATTCATGCTATGGTTAATTTTCATAAGAGTACAAACTGATGATTGTGAATTGATGAATTCTTATTGTGCGGACAGTCATTTTGGGTAGTATGAAGGAAATGATTATGAATCACGGTCCAGTGCTGGATAAGTGGCGACTATCAGAACGGCAGTCAACTGCATCCCGTAGAGCGAATTTACAGCTTTGCATCATCCAAACATTGTCTCGTTTTATTATTAGCTAAAATGCTTAAACTTAAACATGTCTTAAATAACACTTAACATACTTAAAGTTTTTCCAAAAACAGACATTTAATATGTACTTAGTATAGTACAATTAAAAATATGTGTTTTTCCAAACTTTATGTTTGAACTGAAGATCTTTCTCTCTCCTTTAGTTTCTGATTATATTAATCCCACACTGCATTTCCTTTCTTGCTCCATTTCTTTCCGGTTGCCTTTGTTTCTCTCTTTTTCTCATACTCTATTTTGCTTCTCTTGTATCTTTCTTTCTTAGTCCTCTCCTTAATATCTCTTTTATATCGTTCTTCTCTTTCTCTCTTTATCATGATTCTCTCTTTCTTCCTCCATTTTCATGTTCATTCTCTCAATCTCTTGTTCAAGTTTTTGATAATATTTATCCCATTTTTCCTTTTCTATATTTCGCCTTCTCTCATCCTCTTCTTCTCTTCTCTTTCTTTCTTTCTCAATCATCACTTGTTTAAGTCTCTGATTATATTCATTCCACATTTCCTGTTCTTTCTTTCTCCATTTCTCCTCCTCTTCTTCTCTTTGTCTTTCCTGTTGTTTCTGTTTCTTCAGCTTCTCTTGTATCTGTCTCTTTTGTTCCTCCATGTCTTTAATGTTTCTCTTATATTCTTCTTCTCTTCTCTTTCTCTCATTGTCATAATTTTGTCTTTCTTCCTCCATATTCAACTTCATCCTCTTTTTCTCTTCTTCATGTTTGTTCATCAGTTCTTCTTTTTCTCTGTTCAGTTGCTCCACTTTCTCCATCAGTATCTTCTTCTGTTGTTCTTGTATTTGTCTTTCCATCTCTCTGAACATCTTACATGAGTAGTAACTCCCTCCGTTTTCTTTCACCATGTTGTCTATCTTCTGCAGTAGATCAGTCACCTGTGTTTGGTCTCCAGTCTCTTTATTATTGAACACATGGAATCTGTTTCCACACACTTCAATCAGGTTTTTAAGAGAAGATCCAGGTTCCCCCAGATACTGTTCAATGGTTTTGTCATTCAGATCATCTCCTCTGGTGAAGAGCACCATGGTGAACATTAAGGAGTTTTCTCCAAACATCTCTTGGATGATCTTCACTGAGTTTTGTTCTTCTTGAGTAAATCGTCCCACTGGTATCAGTAAGAGAAACACATGTGGTCCAGGCAGAATCATGGAGATGCACTTGCTCATTTCTCTCTGGATCTCCTCTTTAGTCAGTTCAGTATCAAACAGTCCTGGAGTGTCGATCACAGTAATGTGTCTGCTGTTGATTTCAGCTGTCTCTCTCTGACACACTTTAGTAACAGACTTTTGAGAAATGTCTGATATAAATCCTTTTTTTCCTAAGATGGTGTTTCCAGTTGAACTCTTCCCAACTCCAGTTTTTCCCAGCAGCACAATCCTCACTTCATCTTTTCCATCTCTTGAATCTAAAGGTAGATCAAAGAAGAAAAAAAAAACTATTTTTTCACATGAAGACAATTATCCAGGCCATCAGAGAATAGTGTGTAATTTATACTGAAACATCATGTGTTGCTCATATTATTTCTTCTGCACTCTGTATACAATGTTATTGTTTTATCTCACAAATCTGTATAGACTTTAGAAAGCATGAAAAGTGTTAATTTTCAGATTTTTCAGATTACTACCTTGTGACTGAAACCATGTCTCTAATGAATGGATTGTCTTCTTCATTTCTTCAAATTCCTTAAGTTTTTCCATCTGTGTCTCCATCAATGTCTCAGTGGAGAAACAAACACCACTATTTTTCTCAACCATCTGCTCCAGTTTCTCCATCAACACAGACACTTGTGTTTTAGACCTAATGAACTGATGTCGTCCTCCAAAACTCTGAATGACAGACTGTGTTTCTTCATTCAGTTTTTCTGTCTGATGCTCTGAATTCTGCTTTATGAGGATCATGATGTGTTTGTTGATTCTTGAGCTGAATATCCTTTGGATCTCCTCTATTTCTGCTCTGTCTTCATTATTAAGTGGAGCATCAGGAATGATGATGATGAAAACATGAACTCCAGGATGACAGAGAGACACACAGCGGTGAGTCTGACGCATCACGTCCTCCTCTGAGAGCTGAGTGTTGAACAGAGCTGGAAGCTCCACCAGACTGATCAGACGTCCATGAAGCTCCATGTCTCTCCTCACACACTCTGAGCTGAGCTCTGATCTTCTCTCACTCTGATTCAGGATCAGGTTTGATATGAAGGATTTTAATTCTCTGTTACTCCCACACACAACCAGATTCAGCTTCACACCATCTGTGTCAAAGGAATAAACTAGTTTACTGATGTGATTTGAACTTAGTTACATTAACGCTTGTGATGGGAATTTTTATTTAATGGTCTTAGAATATGTCGAAAGGGTATGTTCAATATAGACTTGTTCAGAAAAGTGCAGTCTAAGTGATGCTCAGATCAAAGACCATGTCTCCATGATTAAATAATCTATACTTACCCAAAAAGTGCTTAAAACAGTAGAACTAAGTCATATGACAAACAGTGACCAGATCAGTATAACCAGTTACAGTGAAGAAGACTTGAGTGATATTGATTTTTACTCAACTACAAGGTATAAATTTACATGTATCTTTCTGTTCAGGAGTCTCTCTTGGTTGTTGTGACCAGTGGGCTCCCAGCCATGAATAAAACTTTCATTCCTGCAAAGAGCAACTTGGGAGTGGTGTCTGGTATATGCTGCGCAGCTGAGGAATAGGAGTACTAAAGACTCTAGGCTCAGAAGACCACCGCAAAGACAGTGATAGTGTTGGAAGACTATAGAGCCATCCTCGGGCTGAGGTAACAGCGTACAGCTGAGAAGGGCGGTGAGAGTGTATAGATGCTAAAGACCTGCACGCTCATGTGTGATTGAGGTAGTGATAGTAGCTTCTTGACGGGATGCCGTCACCATACTTCAGGGAAGTATTGGATTATATTGTATTCAAGGAATTCTGGGAATTAGCTCGAGATACCATAGTTCTTTGGATTGTATTGCAATCAAAAATGGATTTGCAAAAAAGAAAAGTTCAAGTTTTTTTAAAGTATGTTCGCTTATGCACTCTACTTGCACAATACTTGGTCGGCAGCACATATTACAGCAAATTTCTTGCTCCTAGCACAAATTACAGCATCAGTGAAGTGTGGCATGTAAGCGATCAGCCTGTGGCACTGCTGAGGCACTATTGAACCTTCAGATCGAACCTTCAGATATTGTTGGATCAACTGTTTGTCATCTTTCTCTTGAAAATATCCCATAGTTTCTCAATGGGGTTCAGGTCAGGCATGTTGACTGGCCAATAAAACACAGTAATATCACGGTCACTTGGAAGTGTTTTTTGCACTGTGGGCAGGTGCTAAAGCCCTGCTGGAAAAGGAAATCAGCATCTCCATACAGCTTGTCAGCATATGGATGTATAAAGTGCTCCAAAATCTCCTGGTAGGTGGCTGCATTCACTTTGCACTTGATAAAACACAGTAGACCAACACCAAATTTAAAAATTGCAAATTCCTCATTGTTACATTTGCACTGTATAGGCAAAAGTTGCATTTGGAAATTCTGCCCTTACAGCACCTGTTAGCAGAAACATACTAGATGTTTCATTTCATACCTCACATTTCCTTTGGATTGCCCACAAAGAATGTCTCAACTAAAAAATACACAGCATCATCTCATCTTAAAATAATTTCATAATTTTCAGATTTTAAATACATGGCAAATAAGGTTTAGCGAAACAAATTGTTGGTGAATTTCACAGCTCATGAAAGTAAGATGAGGAGAGACTACAGTAGCCTATTTAGGCCACTGTTAAAATCACATTAATAAAAAAACTTAAGACACTTTTAAGAGGCAAAGGAACAAACAAATGTCAATACACAGAATGAGGTGAGAATGAGGTGAGAATGATATGACAACATACAGTACAAACAATCCCCACATATAGTATCTCACAAAAGTGAGTAGTTACATGACATGAATCCCGCTGACATTACATTTTGAAATTTGACATTACATTTCTTGTCTAAAGAAAAGATGGAAAGTAAAAGGATGAATGCATGAGCTAAAAATGGGAGTAGAGTTAACAGAGCATCGCAACAATAGAACTAAGTTAATTAAGTCTGGAATACAGTACGCGCTCTTTTAATTTTTTTGTGATTTTAAATCACTGAGGTCATGTAGTGTATTTCAGTCTTTAGGGTCTGGTGCTGTCTAGAGATTACAGACTTATAGCCAGTCATTAATTGTAGAAGATTCAACAATTTTACTTACAAAAAGGTTTAAGATGATTAAGAAGATTTAAATCCATTTTTTCCTCGAAATAGATAGCTTGTATGTATCATGGGAGTGATGTTTGCTCAGTATAAGTATAAGTTAATAACCTGTTTAATTACTGTATTCTCACAAAAAATCTTTATTCGTAAAAATAAATGAATCCACTCACCCAGTGTCTTGATCCTCTTCTGTAACTCTTTGATGTCATTATTTTTCACGCTCAGTTTCTCCTGTAGTTCATGTCTGACTCTCTTCTCTGGAGCTCTCATATACATCTGAAGAGAATAGGGTTTAGTCTTCATGCCCTCTATACAATTAAACAGGTCTGAGATCTGCTTTGAGTTTCTCTGGTCCTTTAACCCCATCACACTGTACCAACTCCCATAGAGACTCACAACACTCTGAGATTCTGTGGATTCTACAAAATCTGACACACTTTTGTCAACAGTGAGCTCAGTAATGAAAAGCACCAGGAAGTGCTCTTTAGAGTTAAATATTCCTTTAATCTTTTCCATTTCTGCTCTGTCTTCAATAGTAAGTAGACAGACAGGAGTAACAAGGATGAAAACATGAACTCCAGGATCACTGAGATACAGACAGTGGAGTGTCTCCCGCATCACTTCTTCCTCTGAGAGTCGAGTGAGAGCTGGAAGCTCTATTACACTGATCTGCCGTCCATTAATCTTTCCTTCTTTCTTCTGACACACTTTACTCATCTCTTCCTGGAGTTTACTCGTTACTCCTCTAAACATTTTAGACACTGAGTTCTTGAGTGTTGGATTATTTCCACACAGCACAATGTTCAGCTTCCCAGTTTGTAGTTTCCCAGTAATCGTCACTGAAAACATTAATTAGAAACAGATAATTTACTTCATCTTTGCTACCAAATGTATACTTCATTAAACAACAACAAAACTACTATAATGTAAAATATAATTACATTGCAGTACATTCTTCTGTCAGCTGAATACATTCTTTTATCAACTAAAGGCTGCCTTGCGGTAGTTTACTGACTTACGATTTGCGTGAATCCACTCTTCATGTATGAATCTGTGGTGGCATACAGACAGACTGTCTGTGCTCACACCACAACATTCAGAGGAACAGTTCACCCAAAACTGACAATTATATTACAGTTTTTCACATTTGCTAAAACACTAAACCCTATTCTCTAAACCAAATTTTTAATAGCCTAAACCAATTTGTCAAATAAATCACTCTTTCTACAAAATGTTAAACAAGTTTAGGCAGTTTAGACACTGTTTGCAGATCTCATGCACACACTCTAAACACATTCTCACTCACTAAGACACAATTTGTTCTGTGATGAACTTGTGATGCAAAACCCTAAACACAAGAAAGCAAAAGTTAAGCACAACTGCAACGTGGCATTCTTCGTTTACACACAATAATTCAAAATTCTTCACACTTGTTTCGAAATATTTAAATACACAAAATATAAGCCAGTTCAAAGTGCACAGAAGGCACAGGTACATCTGTCAAACTGAGAGGTACAGAAGAGTGTGAATATGAGTGTGAATATATATAGATTGATAGATTTATAAATAGATATGGCATTATGCACTGTCATGAATCTGCTCCTGAATGCCAGTCCGCTTGCCACCAGAGGTCACCTTGTCATTTCACATTACACAGACTGCTGCACTACACCCTGTACTACCTTTCCCATGATCCACCTCAATCACGAACAGCATAAATAAGAGGCCCTTCCCACTATTCTGTGCTGAGTACTGAGTATTGCGTTTAGCACTCTCTTTGTGTTAGCTGCCGTACGGAGCCACCTTGTTCATCCTTAGTCTAGTTCATCCTTAGTCATGTTTCTAGTTAGTTTATCCTTGTCTTGTATTCTCGCCTTGTTATATTGTCATGTCTGCCTTCAGCCTGCCCTGGCCTTCTCGCCTGTTGTGGATTTAACTCTTTGCCTTGTCGCTTTGGACTCCGTTCACCCCTCGAATGAACTCTAGTCTGTCCTTTTGGTTAACTCGTTTGCCTTGT
Source organism: Cirrhinus mrigala (assembly GCA_036247105.1). Taxonomy (NCBI): domain Eukaryota; kingdom Metazoa; phylum Chordata; class Actinopteri; order Cypriniformes; family Cyprinidae; genus Cirrhinus; species Cirrhinus mrigala. Next base: position 121,199 of record JAMKFB010000277.1, on the reverse strand, counting down.
CCCTTGGATTACGCTCGCCGCTGATCGACCCTCACCTGCCTTACAGATTACTCTTGTGACAGATTATGACTTGCTCCTAGCACAAATTACAGCATCAGTGAAGTGTGGCATGTAAGCGATCAGCCTGTGGCACTGCAGAGGCACTATTGAACCTTCACTATTGAACACTTCCACTTGGAAGTGTTTTTTGCACTGTGGGCAGGTGCTAAAGTCCTGCTGGAAAAGGAAATCAGCATCTCCATACAGCTGGTCAGCAGATGGAAGCATAAAGTGCTCGAAAATCTCCCGGTAGATGGCTGCATTGACTTTGCACTTGATAAAACACAGTAGACCAACACCAGCAGACGTCACAACACCCCAAATCATCACTGACTTCAGAAACTTCACACTAGACTTCAAGCAGCTTGGATTCTGTGCCTTTCCAGTCTTCCTCCAGACTCTGGGACCATGATTTCAACATGAAATGCAAAATTACTTTTAACTAAAAAAGGACTTTAGACCACTGAGCAATAGTCCAGTTCATTTTCTCCTTAGCCCAGATAAGATGCTTCTGACGTTGTTTCTGTTTCACAAGTGGCTTGGTAGCCCTTTTCCTGAAGACGCCTGAGCGTGGTGATTCTTGATGAACTAACTCTGGCTTTATTTCACTGCTTGTAAACCTCTCCCAAGTATTTGAATCAGCTTTGCTTGACAGTTTTATCCCTGCTTGCAGTCATCCCTGTTGCTTGTGCACCTTTTCCTACCCGATTTCTTCCTTCCAGTCCACTTTGCATTTAATATGCTTTGATACAGCACTCTGTAAACAGCCATCCCATTCAGTAATTACCTTCTGTGACTTACTCTCTTTGTGCAGGGTGTCAATGATTGTCTTCTGGACCAACTGTTATTTTGAGGCAACTGAAATATTATTGTTGTGGACATGGATAGTCAATCGCTTTCTTATGCGAGCTGATTTTTGGTTTCACTTTCGCTTTAGAAAATGATCACGTTCAGCAAGGAGGGGAGAGTTTTGAAAGTGGGTGCACAGAAACTCATTTGAGGGGTCTCGGCCCATGAATGCCCTTCTTTGCGCCAACCCTGCTCTCTGGAGAAGTGTTCGGCCTTTGTTCTCGCAAATTCCGCCTTGTAAATAGCAATTCCGCCATGGAACGAGCGCAACTGGCTTTTAAAGCGAATGGGAGATGAGACTCTGATTGGTTTAATGCATGTTACGCCCAAAACACATCCACGATTCATGATAGTTTTTCTGAATGGCTAAAACACATTTTTTTAAACCTTCACTCATTTTCTCAAAATCTTAAACACAAATCCAAATGTTCAAACTAAATTGTGTGTACATATGTGTACATTTCTATCTATCCATCTCTATTTATCTATATATATCCATCTCCATCTATCTATCTATCTCTCTCTCTCTCTCTCTCTATATATATATATCTATATATATATATATATATATATTCACACTCGTATTCACACTCTTTTCTCTACCTCTCAGATCGACAGATACACGTGTGCTTTCTGTACACTTCGAACTGGCTTATATTTTGTATATTTAAATATTTCAAAATAAGTGTGAAGAATTTTGAATTATTGTGTGTAAAGGGTGACAGCTGTATTCCAGTTGTGCTTAACTTTTTCTTTCTTGTGTTTAGGGTTTTGCATCACAAAGTCATCACTGAGCAAATTGTGTCTTAGTGAATGATAATGTGTTTAGAGTTTTGCAAAAAGAGTGCATGAGATCTGAAAACAGTGTCTAAACTGCCTAAACTTGTTAAAAAGAGTGATTTATTTGACAGATTGGTTTACGCTATTCAGAATTTGGTTTAGAGAATAGGGTTTAGTATTTTAGCAAATGTGAAAAACGAATTACTAACTCCAGAACTATGAAGTCCTAAACTAAAATAATCTAGACTAATTTAAAAACCGACTGTGCTAATCTGTGCTACTAAAAGTATTTTGTTAAAAAGTTAGATTTTTGTGGGTTTTTTTTTTTTTTTTTTGTATTTACTTTTTTAAATACAAATAAAATAAATGTATAATAACAAAACACAAAAATCAAACTTTTCAACACAATCACATTATGATTTTTTTTTTTCTCTAATACACACTGGCCACAATTATTTGTAGTCCTAGAAATTATTCTGAGCAAAATCTGAAGCTTTATATTCCATTCATATTTACATTATAGAACACTAGGAACATGGAATTATCCAGCCATAACTGCTTGTTTCACAGGAATATAAATATGAGGGAACACAAAGACCAAATTCCATTTTATCATCCATTAAATAAAAATAAAAAAAAGAACATAGTTTTGTTGAACCTTACAAAATATGAAGTCAATAAAATAGCACAGAGAGAGAGAAAAAAAGAAAAGAGCTAAAGCATTGAATATTTTATATATATATATATATATATATATAATATATATATATATATATATACATATATACATATATATATAATTAAGGAGTTCCCATCAACAGGAAATGTTACAAATCAGCCTGCAGTATATTGTCTGTGTCTATACTGTCTTAATGCAATGTGAGGAAGACAGTTTGAGTGGCCAAAGACTCACAGCAGGATAATTTAAAAAAATAGTAAAGTCTTGGGGTCAGAAAGCCTTATAATGGGCCGTGGTTGGAGCTTCCAACAGAACAATGATTCAAAAGGACCATCAAAATCGACACAAAAATGTGTCACTGAGCACAATATGAAGGTTCTGCCATGGCTGTCCCAGTACCCTGACCTGAACCCTATAAAAAACTAAAGAGGAGAGAGTTTATCATGGAGCTGGGGATCTAAAGGGTCTGAAGTGAATCTGGATGAGGGAATGGTCTCTGATATCTTGTCAAGTGTTCTCTGAAGTCATCGGGCATTATAGGACAAACTCATAGCTGTTAAACTGGCAAAAGGAGGTTGCAAAAATTATTGAATTAAAGGGTGCCATTAATTGTGGCCAATGAGTATTAGAGGGAAAAAAAAAAACCTTTTATAATGAGATTTATGCTCCCTTCCATTTTACTTGGTTGATTTTTTTAAATAAAATATCAAAAAAGATTAACTGTGCAGATTTATTTTCACAGGCCTCTTTGTTCCTATCTACCAAGGATACCAATACTTTTGATGCATAAAAACTAGAAACACAATGTTAATCTGAAGTTAAACCTGCCTCCTGGTAGGTTTAATTTAAGCCTCAATTTAGTCCTAAAATAGCTCCAGGAAATCAGCCTATTAAAATCTGAATTAAACCAAGTGTAAACCCATGAAAGCTTTAAAACCATGATCGAGAAAGCAAATTTCTGTTAATCTGGTTTAAAGTGCCATCAAGCTCCAAAATAAAAACATCCACACACACACACACACACATTGTGTTTCCATGTTTTATGGGTTCATTCCATAGGCGTAATGGTTTTTATACTGTACAAACTGTATTTTCTATCACCCTACACTCAAACCTAGCCCTCACAGGAGACTGTGCCCATTTACTTTCTCAAAAAAAAAAAAAAAAAAATGCATGATTTATATGCCTGTTTCCTCATGGGGACCTAAAAATGTCCCCACAAGGTCAAAATTTACTGGTATTACTATACCTGTGGGGACAGCTGGTTTCCATAACATGATAAATGCCAGGTACACACACACACGCACATATTAACCATTAAAGGCTTAAACAAACCTCCTCTGTCACTTAATGTTTTGCTGCTCTCTTTGCGATCTGAATCCTCCTTCTCTTTGTTCTCTCCTCTTAATGAAGCTCCAGATCTGCTACCTTCATCCACTGATGTTCCATCACCTCCATCCTCATACATGTCACACATGAAAAATTCTTCATCATCTTTTTCCTTGAATATCTTCTCTGTCCTTCTGAACAACTCAGAGCACCATCCTGGGTTTGTTGTCTCAAACTGAAGATGTCCTCCTCCACACTCCTTTATTAAATTCTGAATAGGGTTATTCCAAGTGAATATGTATCTGAGTGTCTGTTCATCAGTAGTCAGCACTATAGTGTGTTTCATGGCCTGCTTACTGAAGAGGTTCAGCACATATTTCACTCTCTGTCTGTCGTTCTCACTGAAGTCCTTATACTGCAGTACGAGGACAAACACATGAGGTTCTGGAGCAGACAGAGACACACACTCTCTCACTCTCTGTGTGATCTGTTGATGTGAGAGATTTGGTTGGAGCAGGTGAGTGTTGATGACTGTGATGTGTCTCCCCTCTGCAGCTCCACTGATTTTCACACTGTGCTGCTGTAAATAAGATGATGGAACTTTACTATCAAATGCTTTTGTATGCAATATAGTGTTTCCCACTCTGCTGTTTTCTGATCCATTCTTTCCTATCAGTACAATCCTCAGATCACTCACTGAAAAAAAGCACAAACGCAAACAAAATGCAATAAAAAGCACTGCACAATCATCACTTAAGAATCTCATTAAAAAAGCTCTACAGAATTGGCAGATTTCGCACAAGCAGTAATATTAAAATATCAAGTAACCCTTTCAGAAGCTTCAGAAACAACTATAAAGATGTACATTTCTTTGATACTGAAGAGTTATCATCAATAATTGCATTGATCTATTATTGGGATGATCGTTACTTGGACAGACTTTTATACATTTAATGGAGAACACACTCTAGGCTACAGATGTAACATACGAATAAGCACAAATAAAATCTCAGCTATAACAGCCTAATATATTTTTAAACTTACGCCTTATCTGTTCCTCAAACAAAGTTACTGTGTGGATTCAGAAGACCTGCCATTTAGGCCATATCTGTATGGATGAGTTTTATTGTAGTTTTATTGTGACTTTTTTTTGGAGAATAAGAGTAAAAATTAGAGTGTACCTTGATTTTATGAAAAAGAGCATTTTTAATTAAAAACAAACAAATACAAATACAATTGATGTCTTTGGTATCAAACAGTTGGAAAAAATACTGATCTAAAGCACATTCTGTCTCTCACACACAAGAAGACATTTAAACAAGTGACTTTATCAAGAAAATAGTTTCTGGAAAGCTGCACATATGCGAGTAATTCATATTGACAGTTTTTAATTAATTTATTTATTTTTTACATCATAAATTACAAATTAAATCTTGACATATTGGGACTAAGCATTATTTTCATTTTTGGGTGAAATATACTTTAACTGTTACAACACTAAGATGTTAACACATCTTTAATATCACTACCAGTGATTTAATTTACTTACTGTCAGGGCGATCAAATGGTGGACTGTGTCTACCTGCTGCTGCTAAAAAAAAAATAAAAAAAATCACACACACATACAAAGAGAGAACAGATGATTTATCAAATATAAATAATTTATAAAAGCATATGTGCACTGAAAAGCTGTGACTTCACAATGTTTACAATTACTAATGGAACAAATTTAGTACAGAACAGTGTGTTGATGATACACAGATCAACACTAATTTGACTGATGAAATTATAATTTTCCTTATCCTAAGTTTAATTTCTTTCTGGTGCCTAATGCCATGATCAAACATACATGTAAGAGCGGAGTGAAATATCATTCAATAAATTAAACCATATAAACAACTGCCTTTTTTTTTTTTTTTTTTTTTTTTTTGCTAATATTTCATAAATAGTTGAGGAATAATTGAGGAAACGTGGCTGCATATATTTGTATCCAACTTAATTCTTACCTGACGCCATTTTAACAGCAACACAAATCGAAAGAAAAGCACTGAAAGAGAGAGCTGACTTGCGCCCGCCTGCAGAGTTGAAAAAAAAGGGGATTTTATATTTAATCAAATTAAACTTTGTGTCCATTCATTTAACTTCTTTAATCCAGACATTAAATACGTTCTGTGTGTGTGTGTGTGTGTGTGTGTGTGTGTGTATATACGTTTTTCGTTTACTTTGTACGTTACTTGTACACATGATAAAAATGACTTGCTGTGTAAAAATAAACATACATATACATGTTCTATTTAATACTAAGTAAAAACTTACATTTCTAACTCTTCCAAAATGTACTTACCCTCACGTTGTTCCAAACGCTTTAAGAATAGCGTTTATCTTCAAAACAAAACCTGATCTTATGTCCTGAAACCTGAGTGGTTTGTGTCCCTCAGTTGAAATTAAATTTTCCGAAATTAATTAAAACGTAGCTAAAGTAATCCATATGAATCAAGTTAATTCATCCAAATCCTCTAAAGAGACACGATCGCTCTTTTTTTTTTTTTTTTTCACATTTATTAACCCCCTAAAGCTACACTGCGCACAACCAAACTAGTAAACAGACACTCAGACGTACTGTATGCACTTAATGCACGTGAACCAAATCAGGTTTAGTGACCAATCGACTGTTGAGATGTAAAAAAAATAAATAAATAAACCCATCTGTTGTGTCATAATTGTGGGAGAAATGACAAGGAAGCACAACCGTTTTGAATCATGTGGTTGAATCATGTATTTAATTACTGTACATTTTAGTCACTGAGTAACCCAAACCTGCTGCTGCTGTTTGTCAGTTTTTACAGCACTCAGTGCTTTATATTCTGCTTTATCAACACAATGTCATCAGTTTACAATGTTTATAAGTCAAAGTCAAAGTCAGCTTTATTGTCAATTCTGCCATATGTACAGTACATACAGAAAATTGAAATTACGTTACTCTCAGACCCTTGGTGCATAACAGATAATATTAAATACAAAAGGTAGACTTTTTAAATTACAAATGAATACAAATAAATACAATTTTGCATATAATAATTAAAAAACAAGTAAGGGCACAAAACAAGCAGAGTTGTGCAAATGCAACAGTATAGTGCAAATGGAGCAGTCTTAGAACAGACAGAGAGGTAGGTAAGAGATAGGTATGCAGACAAATGCTGCACAAAGTGACTGGTGCAGATCTGTGAGTGTGTGTGTGTTTGCGTGTATGTGTCAGAGTTCAAAGAGTATGTGGGGAGGAAGAGGGGAGTGGGGGCAGAGCCGGAAGGGAGTTGAGCTTTCTGACAGCCTGATGGATGAAGCTGTCTTTCAGTCTGCTGGTCCTGGCCTGGAGACTCCGCAGCCTCCTCCCTGATGGCAGCAGGTTGAAGAAGCTATGCATTGGGTGGGTGGGATCAGCTGCTATGCAGAGGGCTTTTCGGGTGAGACGGGTGCTGTAGATGTCCTGGAGGGAGGGGAGAGGGAGACTGATGATCTTCTCAGCTGCTCTCACTATGCATTGGAGAGTTTTGCGGCAGGACGCATTGCAGGCTCCAAACCACACAGTGATGCAGCTCGTCAGGATGCGGAGGAAGTAGAGACGCTGCTGTGATTTCTTAGCCAGTGCAGTGGTGTTGTTCGCCCAGGAGTGATTCTCAGTGATGTGCACACCCAGGAACTTGGTGCTGTTCACTCTCTCCACAGACGTTGATGGACAGAGGAGCATGCTGAGTGTGTGCTCTCCTGAAATCAACAACAATCTCCTTCGTCTTCTCCACATTCAGAGAGAGATTGTTGTCACTGCACCACCTGGCCAGGCGGCTCACCTCGCTTCTATAGTTAGCCTCATCATTGTTGCTAATGAGACCCACCATAGTCGTGTCATCTGTAAACTTGATGAAGAGGTTGGAGCTGTGTGCCGGTGCGCAGTCGTGGGTCAGCAGAGTGAAGAGGATGGGGCTCAGCACACATCCCTGAGGGGTCCCTGTGTTTAGAGTGATGGTGCTGGATGTGTTACTGCCGACCCATAGTGCTTGTGGTTTTCCTGTCAAGAAGTCCAGCAACCAGTTACACAGTGAGGTGTTGAGCCCCAGCTGGACCAGTTTTTGAGTGAGCTGTTGGGAGATGATAGTGTTGAATGCTGAACTGAAGTCTATGAACAGCATTCGAATGTAGGAGTCTTTTTTGTCCAGATGTGTGAGAGCTGAGTGGAGTGCAGTGGAGATGGAATCGTCGGTCGAGCGATTGAACTGATATGCAAACTGGAAGGCGTCCAGGGATGGGGGCAGGACAGTCTTAATGTGCTGCATGACTAGCCGTTCGAAGCACTTCATGAGGATGGGAGTAAGTGCAACTGGACGGTAGTCATTAAAACAGGAGGGAGATGATTTTTTTGGGACCGGGATGATGGTGGTGCCTTTGAAACATGTGGGGACGACAGCCTGGTTAAGAGATATGTTGAACATATCTGTGAAAACTTCAGTGAGTTCCACTGCACAGTCTCTCAGTACATGACCGGAATTGTTGTCAGGACCCGGAGCTTTCCGTGCGTTGATCCTGCTGAGGGATCTCCTCACACTGTCCCGTGACAGAGACATCACCTGGTCACCAGGAGGAGGTGGGGTCTTCTGTACAGTGGTGCTGTTTGTTGCTTCAAAGCGAGCGAAGAAGGTGTTCAGCTCGTTCAGCAGGGAGGTGGTACTGTCACAGGTCTGTGGTGGAGGTTTGTAATCTGTGATTGTCCGCCACAGGCTCCGTGTGTCTCTCCTGTCACTGAAATGGTGGGCTAACCCCCTGGAGTACTGTCTCTTAGCCTCTCTGATGCCACGGGACAGGTTGGCCCTAGCCATCTTCAGTCTCGCCTCATCTCCAGCTCTGAAGGCAACGTTCCAAGCCTTCAGGAGGCTGTAGACCTCCCCTGTCAGCCATGGCTTTTGATTGGCACGAACAGTGATGGTTTTGCTGACTGTTACATCTTCAGTGCATTTGTTGATGTAGGCTGTAACAGTCTCTGAGTACTCCTGGAGGTCAGTGGTGTTATTGTAGGTGGCAGCCTGCTTAAACATACTCCAGTCTGTGGAGTTGAAGCAGTCCTGTAAAGCCTCTGAAGACCCTTCTGGCCACACTTGTTTCTGCTTACGAATCGGTTTGGTGACTTTAATGAGTGGTCTGTAAGCAGGCATTAGCATGACAGTAATGTGGTCTGAGGCACCAAGGTGGGAGAGGGGGAAAGCCTTGTAAGCTTCTCTCTGGGTGGTGTAAACAAAGTCCAGTGTGTTATTTCCCCGTGTTGGAAAGTCTATGTGATGCTATGTGTAATTTGGGAAACACACTCTTTAGGTCTGCATGGTTGAAATCCCCAGCCAAGACGAGAAAAGCATCTGGGTGAGCTGTCTGCTGCTCACTGATGTGCTGGTACAGTTCATTAAGTGCATCACTCCTGTTGTTGCCGTTGGAGCTGGGAGGGGTGTACACAGCAAAAAGCAGTATGGCTGTATATTCCTTCAAAGATAAAATGGCCGGCACTTAATAACCATAAACTCCACCACTGGTGAGCAGTATTTGCAGACCGCAACAGCATCGCGGCACCAGGCGTCATTGATGTAAACACAAAGCCCGCCCCCGTGGGTCTTACCTCCCGCAACGACAACTCTGTCTGCCCGGAAGCATGTTAGCTGGTTGAGCTGAATGGCGCGGTCCGGGATACTGTCACTGAGTCATGTTTCCGTGAACACAAAAACACAACAGTCCCTTACAGTCCTCTGAGATGAACGTAGTAGTCCGATGTAGTCTAGTTTATTGTCTATGGAGCGTATGTTGGCCAGAACGATGGTGGGGATAGCGGGTCTGTGTGGGTTAGCCGCTAGCCTAGCTTGGATCCCCCCGCGCTTACCCCTCTTCCGCTTCTTCTCACGCCACTTGAGACGCCTCCATTGTGGGCGAGGTGCAAGAGTGGGGGTCGGTAATAGGGTAGGCCTCCGGAGCAGACCGAGATCTTGCAGCTCTTCGGCGTCCGCGGAGTTTAACTTGAAAAGTTTGGTTCTGCCGATGTCGAGGAAAAATGTTCAACTATATGCACGCTTAAGGACAGATAAACGCGATGAAGACGTACAATAACATTGCGACTTTTGTCGGGAGAGAGAGAAGCCGCAGTGTGTGCACACGCTGCCATCTTGGATTCATAATTTTATTTAATTTATTTAATTTATCTTGGATATAATTTTATTGTCTGTACTAGCTTTAAAGCGTTAGATGTTCAACACTATGAATGTGTTATATCTATACTGTATCAAGTTAAAAACAACTTTGGACCGCTGAATCCTGATCTTGAAGCAAATAATATTGCTGCATTATAAGCCCAAAATGTAACACAAATGCATGGTATTTGCACATTTTCTCACAATAATCACAAAATGCTGTCCCACTTTTGAAACAACCTTTACTAAAGTTGGCTGACAATGATTGCTTCAAATAGAAAATATTCTGAAACAGTTCAAGAATATTATTGCAATATTTGATGTATAAATACATCACAAATATAACTGGATAACAAATTAGAAGGTTATTTTATTGTTTTATAAGGGAGTTATATCCTCAACATTCATTTAGTCTAAATTCTATATCAACTTGACCTTTGTGATGACTTTACAATAGTACACATTTTTGCTGATTTTCATCTCCATATTTACAGCATGATTGCGGTGTCACATTACAGTAATTCACTAAGGTTAATCATTAATCAAGACGTAACTGATCCATGCGTTTTAACTTAATTACAATTTTCTGCAAGGATGAAAGAGAGATTGTTGAAAACTGATCAACAACCACCTGACATGCAGAAGACAGCACTAGCTTATATTTTGATGGCACAATAGTCTTATGGTCCTTATCTTATTTATGAAAAATTGCAAGAAATTTTCACATTAAAATATAGACTCTGCTGATATGGCATGGAAACAAAAATCCATTGGTGACAGAAATGGAGGAAAAAAACCTTGGGAGTAACCATGCTCAGTCGGGGGGCCAGTTCTCCTCTGGCCAGACGAAACCAGCAGTTTAATTCCAGGCTGCTATAAAGTCAAATTGTGCAGAGGACTCATCCTTTAACAGATTTGAATTAAAGAAATCTGTAGTCCAAAACAGATTGTTTTGGACTACTATTGTTATTGCTGCCTGCCTTTTGGACTATTGCTATCGTTTTTGACTATTGTTTATATCGCTGTCTGCCCCAACCTTACGCCTGTGTTATGTTTATGATTCAGTTTGCCCTGCATTGCCTGTGTTTTGACCCCTGCTTGTATGACAACAATACCAATAAAGCTGCAAATGGATCCCAGTCGCTGTGATGAATCATTACACTCTCTTGAAATATGAAGAGATCAAACAACAGATTTATGAGTTCATCCAAATTTCACAAAAAACATATTGATGTAATTAGAAGTCAGATACTGAATTGAGTTGCTGTTTTGTTACTCTTCTGAGGAAGATTCATTCACTTGTTCTGCCAATGTACCCAAACAGATTGATTATGGACAGATTTATATAATGTTCATCTGATCTAATTTTGGCTCAAATCTGGCTCTGAATCTCTCTTTTCTTTATTTGATCAAGTACATGGAAACTATCTAAAGTTCTGTTAATCCTACAATTATCTAATTAGAAAACTGCATCTCTACATCCATCCTAGGTTTCCTCTTATTTGTTACTTTTTTAATCTAGAAACACATCCCTTACAAAAATTAACCATGGCTTAAAAAAAAGAAAAAAAAAAAAAAAATTCACGGTTACATGGTAACCATAAATTAGCATGGTTTTGCTACACTAACCATAGTTTAGACATGATATTTATAGTAAAAATGTGGTTATACAAAAATAAAACAGATGTTTTCTACAGTTTTATACAAAATGAACAAAAATTCCCGATCTGAATGAAAAGATTCACGAACCTGCTCTGAAGTTCCGATCCAAATCAAATGATTCGCGATCCACGTTCCGAAAGTACTGATCTGAATAATGATTCACGAAAGATCATTTCAGATCAGGGCTTGGAGTACGGATCATAAATTGCGAATCATTCAATTCACAAAATAATTTGCGAACCCGCTCTGATGTTCCGGTCTAAAACCAATGATTTGCGTTATTCATTCCAAAGTCCCGATATAAATCAAATGATTCACAATACGCGATTTTAAGTCCCGATATAAATAAAATGATTTTTAATTTAAATTTGAATCATTCGGTTCCAGTGTAAATGACTTACTCGGTTCAGTTTTTCTGTTCCTTTTTTCGCATCTTCAGTCATGTTTACACGACACTGTCAGTACTGCACTGGCTTAGCTCGCAAGTTTAATGACATTAACTGAAATAAGTGAAAAAAACATGATGTTTCAAAATAAAATACCAATACTTCCATTCCAAAGCTTCACAATAAAAACAATATTTTTGACATTTGTTGAATAGGAATAAAAACACCTGGATCAGGGGCAATTCTAGGATTTTCATTTTAGGGGGGCTCAGACCCCAATGAGGGTATAATAATTAAAAATAATAAATATAAAAATAAAATAAAAAATGTTTGACTAATAGGGACAGTTTCCAACCTTATTGCAGTATTCCAGTGTATTGCCTAGATAGGCATATTATTTGAGAATTAAATAAGCCAAATACATATCATCGTGATCTCACATATATACACTGCTTTTTTTGTAGTTACAAACACAGAATTTTACAAAAGTTTGCATTTCTAGAAATTTCTTTCTTTAGCTCAAGTATGCAAACCTCTTTGCCACATGCACTGTCACATGTATTATATTGAAAGTTAAATGTTTAAATGACAATGGCAGAATGATCGTTTTATGAAGTGTGCATTCATGTATTAAGGGCTTTATTTTCGCTGGAAATCTTTCTTTATCTTTCTGGCTGAACAGTGACAGCATTACTCAAACTGTGTCTGAACACTTTTCTTTGTCTTTCTGTCTGATATAATACCCTATTCAAAAATATCCTTTTTATTTGCTTTTTGCTTTTCAACCAAAACTAAACAAATTAAAAAGAATAAATAGTAGTTCAAGTCACACAGTAGTGTGACTAGTAGTAGTAGTAGTTCTCTCTGCCATCTCCTGTCTCTCCAACACTCGAATAAAAGAAAAAAAAGTTCACAATCATATTCTTAGAGGCTGAAAAGACTTTTGACAGACCTTCTCTTTTATGTTCTGTTTTTGTGCTATCATTGAGACCAGAATCCTCCTCCTCTTCATCCTCATTCATGTTACAGATGGGAAATTCTTCACATTCTTCCTCAAGTATTTTCTTTATGCTTATGAACTTCTCAGAGCGCCATCCTGTGTTTCCTGTATCAAACTACAGATGTCCTCCTCCATACTCCTTTATTAAATCATGAATAGCATTATTTGTGCTCTTATGAGATAGATACATGTACCCACGTGTCTCTTCATCAGTAGTCAGTACTATATTGTGTTTCATGGCATGGTAACTGAAGAGGTTCAGCACATATTTCACTCTCTGTGTCTGTCGTTCTCACTGAAGTTCTTATACTGCAGTACAAGTACAAACACATGAGGTCCTGGAGTAGAGTGATATACACAGTCTTTCACTTCCTGTATTATCAGTCCCTGTGATGTGTCTCTCCTCCACCTTTGCACTGATTCTGTCACTGTGCTGCTGTGAAGTTGAAGCTTTTCACATATCCCCTAAACTTTACAAAAAACTGCATCTTTGCCTTCTACAAAACACATTTTGTATCATTTTTAAACAGCTTTACTCATGGGGACCAAAAAATGTCCCACTAACTCTAGTTCAGTAGAGTAACCAGTACAGCAAACTCTTCTCCCCTTTTCAGGGCTATAACATATCTCTCCCACATCTAGACATTTAAGCGCAAGCAACTTCATCAATAAAATAGTTTTGGCAAAGCGCTCAAATGAGTAGGCTGCTTCACATTCACACATTCTATCTCTCGGCTATACAAAAGGTAATCAATATGCCCAAAAAACATAGTTACTACACTTTTATTATAATAAAACCATGGATAATTTTTATAAAGGAATCCTCTATTGTTACCTTTAAAACGAGGCATTTATTTTAGTTATGAAGGCTCAGGCTGTTAGCAAACGCATCATGATCACATTGGGTCTGCTTTTTTCAGTTATTTCACGTCTCCTTGTGTTTTATTCTTTTATTTATTTTACCTGGCAACACTTTAGCGTGAGAGTGTTTCCATTCACTATATTTACTTACGGCGCACGTCCGCTGCAGCGAGACAACTGTGCTCAATGCGGCTCAAAACACAGACCAACAAAAACCTGCAAATATAAAGGAGAAGCTTACATGACAGTATCATAATTTTGTTAAGCAAGAAAATGAGTTGGTAGGCTATAACAGCCCTGGGCAAATAAATAAATAAATAAGCATATATAGATTTAAGCAAAATGAAACATTCTAAATAATGTTTCATGTGTGCCTTAATGTACAGTATTCAAAATTTGAAATGGATCAAAAAAGTTCATCAGAGTTGTCCCAAGACAAAAACAGGTGTTGTTTTGGTTTTAGGACAACTTTGATGAAAGGTTTTGGTCCACTTCAAATGTTGACTACTGTATTACAAAAGTGATACTAAAAGATGAAATTTAGTACACCTTACTGATGATGCATACTTTGTATAGGCAAGCAGATGAAACCGGAACAGGAACGCAATGTGCTTTCTTGTGTTTTCTTAGTAATGGTTTTCTATGGGAAAACACTTGCATAGTGGTTCACTATGCATCATCAGTAAGGTGTATACTGATTTTGGCCTTATCACTGTATTTTAATACATCGCTGCTTAATTCAAACCTTGTAACAAATAACCTACACCCTATAAGGGTGTGACATCAAGTGAAAACTATTAATTTAAGTGTGAGAATTAACCTGCGCTATACTCTACAGACGCGTGTGGCTCCAGCAGACCAGTGCTGGCAAGTCTGCGGTTTTCCCGTGGAATTGGGCTCCTTTAACACTGTTGATGCGGATTGTTTTTCATGTCCGTGGGTTAAAGCTACCCTAATAATGTGATATTTAGCCCTTGGATTGTGAATTTTACCAGGGGAACCCTGCCAAAAACCATGTATTTTATCCCCCTCTCTGAAACACTCAAGATTTTAGTAGCATTTGGGCAGGTTTTGTTGTGAAAACCTGGCAACCCTGTGGCAAACCATTCGTGCAACTGCTGCACATACAAGGCACTCCAGATGAAAAAGTGAAATTTTCATTTTGCGGTTAACAAATACCTGAACCGTTGCAACACTGAGTATTGTTTAATGACAACAGACTTAACCATTTTGATTCATAAAATAAACACATAAATGTTTGACACAGCTGCCAAGCCACATTTAGTGTTTGCATCTTAATACTGTTGTAGTACTTTTCTCAAAAATATGATATATGGATATAATATTCAATAGACTAATCAATATGGTGATTATTTCAGTACTGGATGACTCAATACAGACTGTGAGTCTTAGGTGCTTTTCAGAGGACAGTACCAGTGAACTTGGGTGAGATTTACGTTACTTTTTATGGAAAGTAATGTGTTACGTTACTTTTGCGTTACTTTAAATCTGGGCAGGACTTGCTTCTTTGTTTGTAATACAAAACTATTCTAATGTAAAAGCCCTTTTACACCAAAAGTGAAACTAATTCACCTTGGGCTGAAAGAAAAGTACATTTATGCGGGAGATCACTCTTCAGCTTAAAAAAAAAAAAAAAAAAAAAAAAAAAAATTAAGCACAAATTTTAGTTAATCTAAAGTAATTTTTGCTTATTAGTATGGTTGAACTGCATCATCGAAGGTCAGCAGCAAAGACACTGGTAAATAAAATGGGATTAAATACATAACGGATATTTGTTATATTTAACATATTTAATTATTGCAGGGTTGTGCCATATTTTGAGTTTGCATTTCACTGTTTTTATTCTTTTTTTTTTTTTTTTTTTTTGTGAGTGAGATGAATTAATGCATGTTCACATTTAGTCTAGAATACAGCAACATCATGTTCACTCCTAATTTCCCGACAAGAGACTTGTCAATCAATAAATGGGGAAAAAAAAAATATCTTTAACAATCAACAATGATCATAACGACAAAAAACAAAAACATAACTTTAATGACTATGATTTGTGTACATCATAGTATGAGATTATATGCACAGAAAAAGGCTTAAATATCTTTGAATAATCATAATATTCATTTAATCATAATGCAACAAAAATGTTCATTTGTTGTTGTTGTTTATAAGCCTGAGGGATGAAAGTTAAATTCAACAAGAAAAATAAGAGATTTGAGCCAGTTTTGCTTGTGGATGAAAAATTATGCACATTAAATAAAGAAATGAATAACATTCAAGAGATAATGAGTAGGTACTCTTTTAGTGCTCCTTAAGTAAGTATTGATATTAAGTATCTACTCATTGAGTAAACGGTTTCAGACACAGACAAAGTTTGTCAAACAGTTAACAACAGAAGAATGTAGAGACATAAACAAAAAGTTTTGAAAAAAATGAAAAAGATTTTTATCTAATAAAATAAATAAATAAAAACAAACAGTCATTCATTCAATACATCAATTATATTTAACAACTTTGTCATTGTTCTGTATTAAAATTAGAACCATTAAAGATCTTTAAATCAGTGGAGAACAGTCTAAAATTTACTGCTAAGAATTTTTATTTGGACTTTAAAATCAATTTTTTCAATATTTATAAATATATGCTGAAATTCCTCCCCTGGCTTCAAGACATTTGGTTCTAGATCTAACAAAGGCCCTTTTAGCCTTTTCCATGTAAAAGGAATTACATTTTTCTCTGAACAAATATATACTTTCTTTATCTCCTTCATTTGGAGAGATTTTAATAATGTTGTATATTGATTTGGAAAGACTGAATTTTATAGAGAACTTGTATTTAAACAACTCTCAATTTAAAGTATGAAGAATATTAGTATGTTTTAAAAGAAACAATTTTATACCCAAACAATAAGTATTTTGTAGAGAGGCATTTCATTTCCAATAATCTGGCTTCCTTAAATTTCTAACTCAATACATGCACAGTCATACAGTGGAAATATTACAAAATTTGGCAAAGGAATTTGGTTATTCTTGAGACATTTCACAGTTATGAGTTATTCCATTTAGTCTATGAATATAATATTTTCCTAACAACAAAAACAAATTGATATATATATTTTTCTTTTGGAAAAGTCATATTCATTTGAATGAAGTAAAACTGATGACATATTTAAGATTAGACTGAAATTTAATGTAACACTCTCTGTCACAATTACCAAAAGAGCATTTGTAATCGATATCCAGTTGAAAATGCTCTAATGAGTCTTTCACAAGGTTTTATATTTGAAAAGACTCTAGTTTGATTTGTTATACAGTAATGACTAAGAACCTTCCTAAAATGTTCCACACAAATGAGGGAAACATATTTACCCATTAAAATATTTGAAGGAGGAGAAGAAATATAAACAAAGATCTAACTGACTGGTTCCTGCACTTTTCATGAATTAAATCAAATTGATCTAAAAACAAATATTTGGAGACTTTACTTCCTACAGTCTTACACCAAGTGTCCTGATTTCTGAGCAGAGAAAGTATTTTGACAGAGACAAAGTTCATGACAATACAATATTCTACAGCTGAAATATGACACTTTAATTTAACACATAGCTCATTAATACTCAGAAACATTATTCAACAGCTGACCGTCCCAAACCAAAAAGTGTTTATTTATTGTTTGTGTGATATTTATTTCAAATTAAGAGAAAAGTTTTTAAAAAAAAAAAAAAAAAAAAATTCAGATAATTTAAGAGTATTTTGTTAACATCAAAATTTGCATCTAAGAAAAAGAAAATGGACACCACCAAACTGTTTAAATAAACGCTTAGAGAAAATACTCCACATAGAACTAATATTCTTAATAAACTTATAACTCACTTATTTTAAAAAAAATGTACTGTTGAAAATGGCATGAAAATTAAGAGAAGCAGAGAAATCTGATCTATACAAAGTTTTACTCCACGGTGTTTGACCTCCTCCTTAACAGGGATTCCTTTAACTTCCTCAAAGTTAACACTCTTCAGTGGAAATCTCTCATATTTGCTGATATTAAGATTGAGACCAGATATCTCAGGGGAAAAAAAAATGCTTTAAAAAAAAAATAGTGTAGTCATCAGCCAACTGACAATTTTTTTGTTCATTTCCAAAAACGGTGATAGCTTGAAAGAATTTAATATTTACGTAATAAGAATGAGCCTGTGTGACGAGCAGATGAGCAGCGGTGAGATTGAACAGTCTTGTCTAAAGACCCTAGAAAGAAAAATCTACTGGAATTCATGAATCATTTTACTGGAGCTGCTACACTCTGTGTTCAGGGTTGGAATCGTCTTTCTAAAAACTCCCTCAACATGACAGACACACTTTCAAATACTTCACACTACACTTCAAAGATTAAACATCTGAATATTATCCAATTTAAATGTTACTTTAATATTATGACCAAAATTTTTGTTAATTCTTCAAAGATTGTCCTCATTTGTGAAACTAAAAGTAAAAATGTAGGAAAACACACACTTGATGACAAACAAAAACTTTTATTTTAAAATCTAAGAAGACATTAAATTACCATCATAGTCAGGAGAATAGTGACCAGCAATCTCCATTATAACATTTCAAAATATATTTCTGTCATTTTTTTTGTACTTATGTAAGAAAAGTCACAAAGTCTCATGAAAAACAAACTTTTCTTCAAATTGTGACTAAAATTACACAAACAGTGAGTAAAAGGCACATCATTTATAAACACTCACTGTGTGTCAAAACTCTCATTTCAATCAATTAATCTGTCAAAACTGGTCAATCCATCTTTAATTTTCATTGTTTCCACTTTGTTCTAATGAGAGGATTTGTGATTGTGCATCTGTACATTAGCAACAGACAGACACATAGTTAACTTAATATAAAATTAAATAGAATAACAATATGTATAAAATGTAAGAGAGATCATGAACATTTAAGTAAAATGGAAATTTCACATTGTAGATTTGCATAAGTGCTGCACTTGACAATCATATTTAAACATATGAATCATTATAGATGATTTTCTGTGGATCCTCACCTGATGTTTACTGCTCCTCTCAAGACCACTTCAAATTATCATATACAGCATTTATTGTCTTTTGGTGATGGGACTTCTGGTGATGGATCTCTATCTACACTGTAAGGTGGAACAGAAGAGAAGATAATCAGAGTTGTTGTATAAAGCTCTGACAGTGTGCTTTTGTTCTCTTTTCTCCTTTGTGTTCAACATTTTTATCAACTTTTCATTTCATTCTGACACAAACCCTTTGAAATAAAGCTTGATAATTTGATGAACTCTTTTCACAAATAATTGAAAGTATATATTTGCTCACATATTAGAGGTAAATGAATCTCTTTAATATCAGAAAGTGAAGTTTACTCACCTCAGTTTACAGTTTGAGTCTCGTAGCACATCAATGAGCTGCTGCTTTGAGTCTCCAATCACATTAAAACTCAGATCAAGCTCTTTTAGAAACTGCAGTGCTTTTGTGTTTGTCAAAGAAGAAACATCTGTAATGCCACAGTCATAAAGACTAGAAAGAGACAAACAAAGGAAGATCATCTTACAAACAAATCATTAAGGAAATTATTTTTTTCACAAATATAATGTGAACTCAGACTCATCATGAGATTTTGAGTATAAAGTGTTTTGGTTTAAACTGCTGAAGTGATTTTTAGGGCCCGAGCACCGATGGTGTGAGGACCCTATTGGAATTGCTCAGTTTTTTCTTCTTCTTCTTCTTCTTCTCCAAAATGAATCGCATTTTTTAGGGCCTAAACATGATCGAAAACTCACGAAACTTTGCACACGCATCAGAACTGGCGAAAATTTACGTCTGATATGGGTTTCAGAAGTGGGTGTGGCAAAATGTCTCAATAGCGCCACCTATAAAATTTCAACGGAGTGCGCCTCGACCTATGTTTCACCTACATGTATGAAAATCGGCACACACATGCAACACACCAATACCTACAAAAAAGTCTCCAGGTACGAAATCCAAATCCCAACAGGAAGTAAGTTATTTTGATTTTTCCCGGCAAATTTTGTGTCATTTTTGCCATTTCCAGGTGTCATACTTGAACGAACTCCTCCTACAGATTTATTCAGATCAACACCAAATTTGGTCAGTCTAATCTAAAGCCCTTTGTGACGTTAAATTGCGAAGTTTTCGTTGGAGGGCGTGTCCGTGGCGGCCTGTCAAATTTCGATGTTTCGCCATGAAAAACGAAGTTGTTATAACTCAGCCATACAATGTCTGATCTGCCCCAAACTTCTCATGTTTTATAAGAGTCCACTCCTGAACACATATCCATGACCATATTTAGTTTTAGGCATAGCGCCACCTACTGGCAACAGGAAGTGACATGTTTTACTCTGCAACAAACTCCTCCTAGAGATTTATTCAGATCAACACCAAATTTGGTCAGCGTAATCTAAAGACCTTTGCGATGTTAAATTGTGAAGATCTTGAATTTTCGTTGAAGGGCGTGTCCGTGGCGGCCTGACAAATTTTGATGTTTCGCCATGGGAATAGAAATTGTTGTAACTCAGACATGCATCCAATCTGCCCCAAACTTCACATGTTCGATAAGAGTCCTGCCCTGAACACATCTGAAGGCCAGTATTCCATTATAATCATAGCGCCACCTGCTGGCAACAGGAAATGACTTATTTTACACTAACTTAAACATGTAATGTCCAATTTGCACCAAACTTCACATGTTTGGTAAGAGTACTGACCTGAAGACATCTAAAGGCCAATATTCAGTTATAATCATAGCGCCACCTGTTGGCAGCAGGATATGTCATGTCTTACACTAACTCAAGCATACTATGTTCAATCTGCACCAAACTTCATATGTTTGACAAAAGCTCTGGCCTGAACACATCTACATGCCAATATTCAGTTATAGGGATAGCGCCACCAGCTGGCAGGAGGAAGTTTGGCACATCTAAATGACTTTGACATATTTCTCCTAAATTTACTATGTGAAAAGCATAGTACCAAGCATTTGCCACCGATCGGCGGTGAGCCCGGGTGCGAGGGCCCGTTCATCGCTGCTTGCAGCTTTAATAATCATTTTGATTCTTGTATGTGAATGTTACTGACCTCAATCTCTCCAGTTTACAGTGTGAATCCTTCAGTACGTCACATAAGTGATTCACTCCTGTGTTTTTTATTTGATTCCAGTTCAGGTTCAGTTCTCTGAAGTCAGGATGAGACACTGTTTCTCTGTAAAACTGCATCCACACAGACTGAAGACAGAAAGAGAAAAGACAATGAATCAGACAAATGTCAAGTTCAAGTGAGTAAAAATATTATGTGTTAACACCATTGAGTGCAATAATTAAAACATTGCCAAAAACCTTATATGACCATAAACAAGAACAGAAGAAAAAAAGATTAACAAAGTAGATTAATATAGGATATATAGGATCAACTATAGAACTACTTAAAAATGACACTAAAAATGTGAAAATTGAGTTTAAATGTGAGAAATCAAGACAATTGTGTTTCTGAATTACAATTTACCTAAAGACATTTTAAGAGTATTGTATCATCAATAAACATCAATAAATCTTTCTTTATTGTACAGTATGTCTGAGTGAACTGAGTGAATGCAAAAAAAAAAAAAACAAAAAAAAAAAACATGTATGGCTGGATTTAATTTGGTCCATTCATTAATTGCATTGCTGTCATTTGTTATTATTTTGATCTCCAGTGATTGACAGATTTTTCTGCTCCATCATCAGAGGAGAGAAGAGATGTTGTTATGAGGGAGAAAGTTATTTAGATAAAAGATCATACGGGCACATAAATTAAAAAATACATTCTGTGCACGGATAAATTATTTAATCAATGCAATATTCCATAAAAATAATAACTGTCAACTTTAATTTCATGGTGACTGTATGAAAATAAACAGTGAGCTTTAATCTCACTGTCACTGCTGTACAGTATAATGATACTAACTCTAGTTTCTCCAGCTTGAATTGTGTGTTCATCAGTAGATCACTGAGGTTTTTCACTCCAGAGTCTCCTAGTTTATTCCTGCTCAGGTTCAGTTCTCTCAGGTGTGATGGGTTTGATTTCAGAGCTGAAGTCAGGATGAGACACTGTTCCTCTGTAATACTGCATCCACACAGACTGAAGACAGAAAGAGAAAAGACAATGAATCAGACAAGTGTCAAGTTCATGTGAGTAAATTCATCATGTGTTAACACCATACAGTGTAATAATTAAAACATTGCCAAAAACATTATATGACCATAAACAAGAACAGAAGAAAAGATTAAAGTAGATTAAGATATAGGATCTACATCTATAGAACTACTTAAAAATGACATCAAAAATGTGAAAATTGAGTTTGACAAATCAAGACAATTCTGTTTCTGAATTACAATTCACCTAAAGACATTTTGAGTACTTTATCATCAATAAACACTTTTTTTGCAATTGTCTTAAAAAGGTATGGCTGGATTTAATTTGGCCCATTAATTAATTGCATTGCTGTCATTTGTTATTATTTTGATCTCCAGTGATTGACAGAACTGATTCACTCAGTTTCACTCAGACATACTGCAGACAATAAATAAAATGTTGCTAAAACCTGAAAACAATATAAGTAGTCAAGTCAAGTCAAGTCAAGTCACCTTTATTTATATACCGCCTTTAACAATACAGAATTGTGACAAGGCGGCTGTACAGTATTAGATAGGAAACAGTACATCAACAATGCCAAAGGCAACAGTAAACACTCACATTTTAGGTAAAGGTAGTTAATCAAAAACAATAAAATAAAATGCAATATTGTGTTGAGAGAAAGTGTCCCCAACTAAGCAAGCCAGAGGCGACAGCGGCAAGGAACCAAAACTCCATCGGTGACAAATGGAGAAAAAAAACCTTGGGAGAAACCAGGCTCAGTCGGGGGGCCAGTTCTCCTCTGGCCAAAGGTCCCGTGGTCTTGTGCTGACAGCCGTCTAGGTGACGAGGTCTTCACTGTGGATCCGTCTCTGGGGCTCATCTAAGTAAATAAATAAACACACATCAACAAAGTAAAACAAAAAAAAAAAAAGGATTTGAGGATAGTAGTTACATTTCAAGCCTGGAGATTCTTTAGTCAGACCAGAAAAATAAAAAAAGGTTTGTGATTTCTAATTTGCAATTAAGATACAGGATCAACTATAGAACCACTTTAAAATAACATTAAACATGTAAAAATGGAGTTTAAATGTAACAAATTAAGAAAATTCTGTTCATAAATCAAAATTTACTTCAAAACATTTTAAGATTATAGTTTACAGTCAACAAATACAACATTTTGTGATTTTTCTTTTCTTATTGTGATGTATGTCTAAGTGAAACAGCTTTCTGAACAAGAAAAAAATGCAGGTTGGGAATTCATTTAGGATGAAAAGATGGATAATTGTTTGCTATTGCTGTGATCTCATGCGATTGACAGGATTTACCACCCTCATATCATCAGACAAGAGAAAAAAATGCTTTTGTGAGGGAAAAGGATAATTATTTTCATTAAAGATCACAAGGGCTGCTATACGTAAGCCGTCCGCCATATAGGAATGTTTGTAAACACCTGAGAGCCGGTGCAACTGCAGTTATATGCATGTATGAATATTTATATCTATAGTAGACTTCAGAAGATGCTTTTGCTAAACACAATAAAACATGACGAAACTGCTAGCTAACAAGACATTTAAAAGATACTTTAGTTTAAAAACCTGTAATACTGAGTTAATACATATTAAAACCACAAACCAACATGTTCTTATCTCTGAAAGTTTATCCAATTTCCTCAGGAATTTAAATATTATTGGTTTTTACAACCAGATGCTGCACAATGTTGTTGCATCTTGAAACTTATTGATTATTATTGTGAGTGATGACAGAACATTCCAAGATGGCAGACGTAATGACAACATATCTGGAGTGACTGAATGTGGCATCTACCTATACATATCTATAAAACAACCAAACAACTCACTGAGAGCAGAAACTACGGTAATGCAGGACTGTCAGTCATCGGCCATGGGCGGAGCCTAAACAATGTGACATCACACTGCTCAGAGAATCAAAACGGCAGGACTAATGAGACTGATTTGGTTTAACACTAGAACCGCCAGAGGTTGCTGTATACCTAAAACCGCCATGCGGGTAAATTTTACCCACGCGCAAACAAGCGTTTTGATATGGCTAAAGAAGATTTTATTTCACTGTATTATGCCACTGTCTTGATAAAGAAGTGTCTAGTGTCATAAAAAAAATGATTGTCTAGTCATCAACTTATATTTTTGCCCTGTTGTTTTGTTTATAGATTTTTATGCAGGCTACAGTCCGTTTTCAAAATAGTCAATTTATCATAAACAAGACTGCGCTGACAAAGGGAATTAAAAGGAAGTAACTACATAATTGTGTGGTGTAATATTATAATTTGTTGTCATTATTCAATAAATTAAGACAATTCATGTTATTTAAATTACGAAAATAGTCCATAGACGACAATGTGTAATAATAACTTGCGCACACTGATGATGCGATGTCAAATTCAAGTGCACAGCTTCACCTAATGAATGATCAATTTGTTTACTAATGTCATTTATAATTTGAATAAGAGAACAACACAAATAAACTTTATAATAATTAATAATAATAATAATAATAATAATAATTTTAATAATTATTAAAATAGGTTGTATTCATTACATAGATCGTTTTTTTTTTTTTTTTTTTCAGGAAACAGCCAGACTAGAATAAATAGCAACACAGTAGCGAATAATAAACAATAGAAATTACAAAACAAAAATTAAATAAATAATCCAAAGTTTTAACAATATGTGTAACGTTAGGCTAAAACATCTAAATATGAGATCGCGGTTAGATGAGCCGTCAGATGCTGAGGCGACCCAGGACACATAACAGACTCTCAAATAATCATGGTATTTAGAATTTCTAATACCTCTTCAGCATCAATAAACTGCCTTCTTTTTGTAACGGGATGAACCAGACGAGAGGCGAGCGGATCCACTTGCGAGCTTTTATTGGGACGAGACAAAGACATGGTCGTACAGGCAGGGTAAACAACAACAGCAGACAGGTTTAACGTAGGCGATGCACAATAGAAGTCCGTGAAACAGGCGAGGGTCGATCCGTGGCAAACGTAATCCGTAAGGGGCTGAGCTGGGAGAATAAACCAATAAACAAGAGCGAGAGTCCGAAAAGGCAGGCGGCTAGATAGTCGAAAACGAGATAACCAGGCAGGAGAACAAAACACGGGAACAAGGGAAACTAGGAAACGCTAATAACAGGGAAAACAAACAACAATACTCCCTGGCTAGCATGGGAAAGTCTGGGGCTTTTATACCGCGCCTGATTGGCTAAAGGAGGCAACGCAATCGGCGCAATGGGTGATGGGAGTAGTAGTCCAAGGTGCAATGCAACAGTCAGTATGATGAAAAAGAGCGAGAGCGACATCTGGTGGTGAGCGGACCGCAAGCCACCGACCAGATTCGTGACACTTTTACTCATACTGACTTTATTTATGAAACTGATAACCACTAATTTAGTGAGTAAAAGGCGCTGCCTAGAAATGTACAATGTAAAACATAACCGGCAAGATTATGACAGTGCGAAAATACACGCATTATATAGCGGGTAAATTTGACCCGCGCTGGCGCTTTTATAAATGCTCAGTTTTTCGATATGGTATTATCTAAACACTTTTTTAACACCAGGGGATTTTAAATTACACAATTTTAGTAAAAGTCAATGACTGGGAGACTTGAGTGTTTTATTGAAAATCTGTTATGTACATTTGAATAACAGGTACGGGTAAAATTGACCCCGTGGCGGTTCTAGTGTTAATGTGGATTAAAAAATAAGGAGTGGGTGGATTTTTATCATTGTAGGGTGGTTGTGCTCACACACCGTCAACACATATTTATGTCCAAACATCATGGAAAAGTGGATTTTGCATTATAGGTGCCCTTTCTTTCAGTCCGTGAGGGCATGGACGCCTGTCCACATTCATTGGTGGTCAATGTTTTTAAATTGGTCTTCAATCCTCAGTTTGTAGTCAGTAAACATGATCACATTCAGCAGTCACAGCAGAAGTGAGAGACAAAATTTAACTGAAGTCTATTCAAAAGTTAGTATGAATCTATTCTAAGAAGGCTGGAAGCTGTATTAAAAGCAAACAATGGTAAATACACTAATAAGATACTGGATATTTCTAATCTGTTCACATTATGTTCTCTAACCTCTGTGCACTTAAAGGTATAGTTCACCCAAAAATGAAAATTACCCCATGATTTACCCGCCTCAAGCCATCCTAGATGTATATGAATCTCTTTTCAGACAAATATAATTAGCTATATTAAAAAATGTCCTGGCCCTTAAAGCTTTATAACGTGGGGTCAGACTTAAAGGTGAATTAAAATATACTACTGTAACATTACTAGTCATGTGAAATGATGTAAGATACTCACTTCAGTGTGTTGAGTTGAAGTTTAAATATGTTTGGCCAGTGTATGATTCACATAATTTCCTTAAATACTGTAAATACATGATAACTGAAAACAATACTCACTTCAGTGTGTTGAGTTGACAGTGTTTATCCTGCAGTAGAGCAGCGATCTGATTCACTCGCGTGTCTCCTAGTTCATGTAATCCTAGATTCAGCTCTCTCAGGAGTAACAGGTTTTTACCCACAATTCCAGTCACATACTGACAGGCTTCATCTGCAGCAGGACCCAAAAACCTGCAGAAGAGAAGATAAAACAGGAATCAACTCAATGTGCAAGATTATCAAACATTGTTTGTAACAAAAAGCTCTAATTCAAGTTTTAAGAGCTAAACATTTAAATATACAAATATATATGACAAAAAGTCAAAAGTAAATTTTTTAAAAGAAATTAGATTATGATTCTCAAAAATCTTAAAATCTTCCTGGCTTTTAAGCAGGAGACGAGGAAAGTTAGCAAAATGATAATTAGCTTGTGACAGCTAACCATTCATAACGATATATTTTGTTGATCTTTTGATGCCGGCTCTTCCTATTATTATGTAGCAGAATTTACCAAACACTGGATTGCTGATCCACTAACAGGGAACATGATCTGAGTTTAGACCATCTCTGAACAGTTTTATTTAACTGATGTCTGTGTTGATGCAACAGTAATTCTGCTCATTATGAGAGAAACTGCAGGTTCAGGTTCAGACATATTTGTGTGTGTTGAATTATCACCAGTCCTCTCCTGACACACAGTACATGTTTGTGGCCTGTTATATAATGTGCTGAATACCAGCACATCTCGTGACCCAAAATGTCTGATTAACCTATAACTTTTAACACTAAACTGATAACTTTTAAAACCTATAACTTTTAACTAAACTGTGTTGACATTTATCATCAAAACAACAGCAGCTGCAGCATCTGATCTTTCAAGTTTGATAATTTTAAATATTTTGAAGCTACAAATTGTGTAACTTGAAAAAAAAAAAATATATATATATATATAAATTATTTACATGCTTATCATTTATTTTGCATTATTTCATCACATCTCACCTCAGTGTCTTGAGTTGACAGTTTGGATCCTGTAGTAAATCACTGAGCTCCTTCACTCCTGATTGTCCAGGATCATTTCCTGTGAGATCCAGCTCTATCAGGTGTGAAGGGTTTGATCTCAGAGCTGAAGCCAGAGCTTTATAACCTTCTTCAGTGATACTGCAGTCTGAAAGTCTACAAAAAAGGGTTTTATTATATTATATAGTACAATATACAAGTAATATAATTGATATTACTACAAAAAGGTTTAATATCTTTCTTCTTATGATCAGAGACGAAAAATATTTCACCATCTGACAGGAGCATGTAATATTTTCATTTGAATCAAAAGAGAATGTTATTATTAAAACCAATCAATAGTTCATTATTCACCTGAGTTTCTCCAATGTGCATTTTGTATTTTCTAATCCAGTCTGGAGTTTTTTCACTCCTGAATCTTGTAGATTATTGTTGCTCATGTCAAGCTCTTTCAGACTAGAGTTTGATCTCAGGACTGTTGCGAGACCTGAACAGTTTTCCTCTGTTAGACCACAATCACGCAGCCTAAAATGATGAACATGAGAGGGAGAATACGCAAATACAAAGTACTTGATTCAAACATTACTTCTAAACATTAATGTGTTTGGTCAGTGTATGATTCACATAATTTCCTTAAGACAACATTTTTAGCTGTTATATGGCCATGTTACAATGTACCCCACCTACGGGGCATGTTGTCACATTTCACTTCCACCCATTTGAGGTAAATAAAGAGAAACGTATGCACTGTAATTATGAAACGAAGCAACATATTTGTACTAGACAAGTGTTGGATAAAAAAAAAAATATATAATCCAAACCCCATGTGGATTTACACTGAGAAAGTCAAAAAGTATTAGGCTAATTTTCATTCAAAATTCTTATTTTATTGAAAATATATAAATGCAGTGGCAACCCCTGACCATGAGTTTATGGTTTATCTTGATCTTAATAAGTTTTAATATTCTAATCGTTGAACATGCAGACGCACTTCTGGAGGAGGTTTGCGTAATTTGTCTTTGCGTGATTCAGCCAGAAGATGGCGCTACAATGTTGAATAACAGACTATAAATACACAGGCACAAAAATGTAGTCTTACTTAAATGTAATCTTCTGTCTTGTCTATAGTGTGTGGAGAAGCATAAAAAAATAAGAAGCATAACATCTCTACAACAAAGGTACTGAATTCAAAGTTAGCATGACATTCAGAGTCCCGGTAGTCTAAACTTTGTATTTTACTACTTTTACTTGTAATAGCCTTCCTAAAAATGCTCGGGTCAGTTTAATCAGTTCATATCTGTTAATATTTGTAAATCAACAATATTTACTCTTTCTCTAAGTTATGTGTACATAAACATCCTCTTCCTTTTATTTGTAAGCACCACTCAGCTGGATGATGCAAAATGAAACGAGTTATGACAAAAAGACACTTTGTTTGCATCATCAAAATGACAAAAATGCTGTTTTGCTGACAAATATACTGGGTATCACAGAGAAAGAATAAATATTGTTCTTTCACATGTTGTAGCGTCGTGCAACTTCCCAGATTAAATAGGCAGGAGACGGAGATCCGGTTCAACAAACAGCCAACAGCCTTTTCTTTATTTCCTGAACTTACAACCTAAAGCAAAGGGTATCAGGAGGCGTCCTAACTTCGCAAAACACAAGAAAACGCAGAGGGTTATTATCTTTACGTTCCTCCGTGAGCTCTCTTCCAGCTCCCCTTTTTCTCTTTTTCCTTCCACTCTGAATTGTCCAACGCGCTCTCTCTTTTTACGCGCACCTCGCCCCTCCCCTAAACTACTCCCCCAGACGCCTCCCCCCATAGCAGATAATAAAGTGAACACATTTATAACGAGGAGCAACCGGCCTCAGCGCCACAATATATTACCAACATTGTTACAATATAAAGTGAGTTAAAAATCGCTGAAGTTACCCTTTAATAATGTTGAAGGATAGTGTTGAACTGAACACACGATTTATCTTTTCTTTGAGCTGCTGTCATATGAACATCACTTTGTTGTCAGAAGATGGTCTTCCTGAGTGATCACGTTGGTCCACTTTGAAAAACGTGTAGCTGTCACGGTTTAACCTCCTCAGACGTGAAACTTACACGTTTTGTGTTAACATGTTTCGTGGAGAAATACCCGGATGTTGATACGCAATAGCCGTAAAAATCTTAAAAGCCACGACTTATTTTGTTTCTTATTAGACCGATAGAATGGAATATTGCTGTACTGACGATCAGGGAGCATACAAGTCCACGTTAAGAAAGGAGACAAACGTACACCTCACTTTTTTTATTATTATTTTCAAGGTGAAAATTACTAATTTGCCCTGATTTACGCCGAAAAAAATCGTGTAAGTGTCACGTTTTAATGAAGTAAAACCTTACTGTCATATGAGTCAAACATGCAACCAGAGGCTGGATTTCGTTTCTTTTCTTGCTTTCCCAGCTGCTTGACACCTCGCTAAAAACAATGTATTAAATCGATGTTAAATCATGTTAACCACAACCTTTTAATTACGCAACCTAGTTCCGTTGCTTAGCAACTATAGGAAACAATTACAATAAGTTCAGTACCACCTTAGTGCTTACAGATTAGGAGACATTAGTATGTGTTTACTGCATTTGTACTGTTATACTTTTAATTCAGAGAAGAAAAATGTTGCTGTGTTGGGTAAAATACATTAGTAGTGCAAACTCTCTCCAAACGTGAGAACTACACGATTTAAAATACCCGGATGTAAGTGATTACGTGACGTCACCACAGTTTGCTAAAGTTTAATTTAAAGAACGGGGGGAAACACGGAATAACTATTTCACAGAATTAATACCCTCAAATTTGAAACTTGCATGTTTTTCCAGCTGTGGAAGTTCAGGGAAAATACCCGTTAATGCCCATTAACGATGACATTAAACACTGCCCCTTGCGGCCACGACTTCCTCTTCTTCGAACCTCGTCAAGCAGGTAAGACGTGTTGACATTAATCTGTACAACAATGTAATTATATAAGAGATATTGCCATTTGCCTTCTTTACAGTTTTTTTTTTTCACTTTGGTACACCATGGTACATGAAAGGTGTACATTTTCTAAACTCTTGGTACAAAAATCCAAACTAATCACACTTGTAACCCGGCTAGTCATTCTTTCAACACCTGATCTCATGCTTTCATTCTAGTTGTATATATTTTCATTTGACATAATCATTGTTTGAAAACATTTGGTTTAATAACAGAAACACAACAATATGATCTTATTTCAATTTAGTACTTTTAACAATAATTTCATTCAGTAGCAAACAATGCATATGTATGTTTCAAATCACCCTTGTTGCTGAAACAATTACAGTTACTCAGGCTACAGATGACACATTAAAAATACACTTACACTAACTTACCTAAATTACATTATAGGCATAAAATGCATTTTTTTTTTCCCAATAGCATTCGGTGTGTTATCAAGAGGTGTTATAAAGTTATGAAATTGCCATGAGGTTTCATGCTAGAAGAGTTTGCTCCCAATACAGTAAATGGTATCACTATACCAGTTATAGTGTAGTTATTGTAATGTGGCAGTCTCTAAAGAGATGCAAATGAAAGGTTTGATAGTAATAGATTAATGAAAGGCAGTTACTGTGAATGAAACATTTATTTAGACGAAACACTTATTTTGTGTAGTGAAAAGTATATTTTGTGATTGTGTGTATTGTGCTAACACAATTAAAAATGCTTAAATGTTTGAAAAAATTGCACTTCTGATGAGCTGTTGTGATATTAGTACTAAGAGTTTTGAAAATTTACCAATTGCTTGTAAAAAACTTTTTATTGTGTTCTTTGGTCACTCAGTCAATGTCTTATTTTTCCAACAGAGTTTTATCAATTAGCAATTGAAATGGCTGAGCTGGACATCGGTGCAGCAGAGGATGCTATGTTTCATGCAGATCTGCTTCTAGCTCAAATGAAAGTGAGTATATTTAGTTATACAGCAGTCTGCTCATTTTGCAAATAAATGGGATTCATACAGTAAGTAAAATGGGAGAAAACCCACTGATGTTGTGTTGGGTGTTGTGTTTACATATAATGTTGACTTTCTGTCATGCAAGGAAAAGCAAGATGAGAAAAAAACATCCTCTAACCGCAAGAGTAAATTTCGGTGGATTGAGAGAGACTGTGAAGGGCGTCCACTGCTGAAAAGAAAGAGCAGAAGCGGAGAAACGCGTATGCGTTCTTCAGCTACAGGTTGGTCTTAGCCTGTATCCTGTAATTTGAATGGGTGTGGGTGGAGCCAGGCTAGGTTGGTCTGTGTCTTCTTGGTTAAATCAATTTAATTAATATTGCTTTATTGGCATGACATACATAGGTACATATTGCCAGAGCACTGTACATAGCAGAATAAAAAAACAAAACAAAAATACATATAATATACATCCATAAATAAATAAAACTAAATATATGTAAAACACATCCATGTATATGTTTATATAAACATTAATGGTTCTACTAATGCAGATGTGTTCACTCTTTACATCTTAGTTTGTGGCATTTATAAATATGATGTGCTAGCAAAGAGGAAGTAGGTCCTTCAAGTAATATTTTTAATTTGTCATTTTCATGGAGTGACTGGAACTCAGGAATAATCTGCTGTATTTGATTTTACAGTGAGTCTCTTAGGGATGTGTATTTATCACAGTGGAAGAGGAATCATCTGTAAATGTATCCCTGCTATTGATTGTTACAATCCCTACACATTTTTTGTTGTTGTCATTCCAGGGTGCCAGTGCCCCCTTGCTAGTAATTTTTCCAGACAAACTTTGTCTCAGCATCACATCAATGCATGATGCAGTAACATTACAGTAGTTATTTTTCTTTGCCTGCATGCTGCGAGGATACCATGTTTGATTTACTTGCACCAAACTGCAAAATCTAATTACGGGAGACTTTATCACAATATCTTTCAGTCCTGAATCCTTGTGAACCAGATGAGGAGGTACCTATGGTGACGGAACAGAACTTGTCTAAAAACTTACTTGGTAGGATGACTCCTTATTGTCAATATTTTAAATAAATGAACAGTGTGAAAGTGTTGTTTTTTACTTTACTGTATTGTATACCAATAATTTAGTCTTTCCAGAACCACAGAGGAGCTTTTTTTTATGTCCCACTTACAGACAGTGAGATGCAGAAACTGAAGGAGATTCTGGCGACAACTGTTGAAGCTTCAGAAGGTCCTTCAACATCATCATCATGGAGCTTGCGCCAGTCTGCAGCCCAAGATGAGTGGCAGAAAGCAAGGCCCTACCACCTGGACTGCTTGTTGTTCTCCAGAGTGGTCAAGGAAAATAAATGCAGTCAGTGCTCTTCTCCTGCCATTATTTGTTGCAGAGACTGCATGCCGGAAGAGTGGCTGTGTATGGAGTGTGATTTAATTTGCCACAAAAAACTGGCACTCCATAACAGAGAGTCCTGCATCGATCGGTTTTACAGGCCCATTCCACCAACTATGTGCTGTGCGAAAGAAAATGGCAGATATACATTGAAAAATCAAGGTACTGCTCTGATTATTTTGGTGAAATAGTTTTTGTGTGTGAACTTAGTCTTTGTAGCATTTAACTCAGTCAGACAGTCCTTTAAGCTCTTTTCAAAATGCAATTTCTTTTTAGTTCGGCTGTTGCCTACAGTGAGACCTGACCGGTTGTGCACCTGTGGCCCTTCAAACATTACTGAATCTGCTGGCAGGGCAACTATTCTGATTTGCATAAATGGTAGGTAGGTTTTAGACTTTATTTTTTGTTTTTGCAGTTATGTGTCAAAAGATATTCATACGATAAGTTACATTCTTTTTAGGTCGTTATGACTTGTACTTGCCCAGTTTGGCGTGCAGAATGTGTCTATCACAATGGACACCTGACAGAAGCGACCTCATAAGAAGTGGTTATTGGCCAGCATCTGTAAATTCTGACACGCTGTTTTCAGTTGATGTGTTCAGCACATTTGAGGAGATGAAAACCGTTGCCCCGGGTTTGTCAAGACAGGGCTTTTTGCGGCTGTTAGAGCAGAGGACTCAGCAGTTTGGAAGGGTAAGATCAGTATGGATGAAGATTGCATTAATTAGATACCATTGGCTGTTTCATTTTATTTTTCTCATAACTATTTGCACATTTACAGAAGGGTAAAATACATGGAGATGTATTTCAGAGAAGTTTCATGGAATACACTTTCTGCCAGTTTCTGTGTGAGAAAATGGCAAATGTGGAGCACTTTACCTGCCCAGCATGTACACCCAACATGCTTGCGGTTTCTGCAGATGGCAACAGAAAACTGTACAGATTTCGACACTCTAAAGGGTAATGCAAGGTGCACACTACATGGCTTTACTGCACAGCTTACACTGCAGCTTGTTACTGTAGGTCTTTTACAGTAAATGTATTTTTTTGAAGATACACCATTAAAAGGATCTATTAAGTCACACAGCCTTAGATGAACATCATCTTATAACAGATGAACACATTAAATCTGTCAAGATCTCACCAGAGGAGAATTAAACACAAACACCATTAACGTCCTCACTTATTACAGACATAATTTCTATCATCATATTGCATCTTATTGAGAATTAACAGTGGTTTAGCTCTAGTTCACAGTGGTTTGATTATGTTTTAAGTCACCATTATAGTGATGTTTTAGTTGGACTCTTGAGCCTTGGTTGTCTTTTGCATTTTAATTCTCTCTCTCTCTCTGTTTCAGTAGTTGCATTAGTGATTTATAATGCATGTCAATGCAATTATGTTAAAAGAGAGTTGTGAAAATGTAGCTTTATGCTCTTCTGTTGATAGAAGTTACATCAGAAAGCGGTTAGTTTCAATAATAATAATTTTACAGAAAATATATTTAAAGGTCACAGTTTGTGTTAGTGTCCTTTTCCAAAAGATGATTAGAGCGCACATTTAGGCAAAATTAATATTAAAATCTGTCTTAATCTCTAAAACACTAATGGTGTCTCAGAAATAATCAACATTTAAACCGCAGTAAGAGCTTTTGTAGATTTACTTACAGTAACTAGCTATCAACAGTGTTGCCAGTATATTACTGTAAAAATGCCTGGTAGGGTCTAACAGTGTGGCTTAAGTTGTTTCACACCACCTAAAACCTACTGAACAAATAGTGTCTGTCACTGACTGTGCATATTTTCTGCTTGCATTAAGGTCAGAGGAACCATACTTTGATGGAATCTTCATTGCCAAAGATGCGGACGTATCCTCTTTTGTTGAAGAGATCAGGAGTAAAGTGAAGAGTGTTAGTAATGTTTCAGAGTTTGTAGCCCTGCTGTGTACATGCATTGTTTTTGCGGTCTATTATAAATTATTTTTTTTTTAATGCAGACTGCAGGAAAAGGCACCTGTGGAGCTAGTCAGTGGTCTGCTGCCAGGGAGACAGCCAGAAGAGCAAGCAAACTTGACGAAGAGGGTCTTGAGGTAGCTGTTTGCAGGCATGGGGTGATACTAAAGGGTCTCAACATGTACAGGGGGGAGATATTTGCATATCCCCTGTTCCTGCAGAAGGAGCTTCAGGCAGCCACAAACATCCATTTCTACTGCACTGACATCTCATGCAAGTACTGGCCCTATCTTCAGAAGACTTCAGTTTCTATGCCTGAACTGAGCCCTCTTCTTCAAATGAGGCCGTTCCTGTCAGTCATGCATGCCAAGGCCCATTCAACTAAGTGTGAGGTATTGTCTTTATTATGCTATTTACTATTGCTATTTAATTTAATTATTAATAATGGGAATGCATCATTTATATCTTGGCCAATCTGAGATTGGTGCATCCCTAACCAATAACTTTGTTTCACACATTTGTTAGATTGCCTGGAGTGGTAGGAATCAGGAGGGTGCCGGCACAACTGCAGGGGAAGAGGTGGAAATGGTGAACAGTTTCCTTTCTCGTTGTGCCCTCACAACAAAGTACATGACCAAATCTGGTATGTGATCCTGCTTTATTGCATTCATGAATATGTCTTGTTCTTTCAGTTATTATTTCAGTAGTCTTTCATTCCTTTGGTCATTCTTTATATGCAAATACATAAGATAAATCTTTATTTTAATCTGAAAAAAATTTTAAAATTTGAATAGTCCTCCCAGTAACACTGAATATGTTTTCAAAAAGCTCGCAATGACATGCTGACTGTACATGCAATTGGGTGGAATAGACGCAAACATGATGGCCTTCATCTTGCATTGTCCAACAGATATGTCAAGGTATTGACCACATTACACAGAATTAAGTTTCTGTTGTAACACCCTTTTTTTAAAAAAATATTGTCCAAGATGTCAAAGGCAATTGATTGTTTGCATTTTCATTGTAGGCAGTCCATAAGGCTGAGGTTGAATCTCAGAGGCTGGAGAACTTGAGCCGTGAACTTCGGTGTCCTGAGAACATGGTGCAGCAGTGGGTACATGACGTCAGACAGTGGGCCACTGATGGTACAGTATTGACGTTCAAAGTAATAGGCTATTTACAGTCACAGCATACACTCAAAATGTTTTGTTGATGCTGTTCACTTGATTCAAGTGAACATTGATTTTTAATTCCCATCATGCTTTGCAAAGGGGCTTTGAGAGATTTTTTTTTTACTCTTGTACTATGTTGGACATTAAATCTGTAAAGAAAAGTAATATCTAGTTTGTTGCATCACAGGACTAAACAGGAAGCATTAATTGTAGGATTATTTGAGTGTCAATTTAAAAGAAAACCATTTATTTAAATTGAAGTTAAACCGAAACCATCCATTTAAATTAACACCACTGATTCTAGTTAGTTGTACATGGATATTATTGTATTTGGTTTTTCATGCTTCATTCACATGGAACCAGTGTCCATGACTGAATCATGTTCAGCATAAGAGCTAATTTTTGAGTGTAGTGTGCTTAACAGTGTTGAGGAAGTGTTGCTGTAGTAACATTACTTTCTTCTGTTACACATTACGGTGTCAATGGATATCAAGTTTTAGGTGATGTAGCTACTGTAGCAAACTGCATATGCATCACAAGACATAGTGCTAGTGATGTACTGTCAGGAAAATTTGTGGAATCAAGTCTCTAAGCCTGTACCTGACTCAGGCTGAAATGGCTCTGTCCCAAGTGCCTTCTAACTAACAATTCAGTAATACTGTACCCATTCTGAAGAGATGGTCTGTTTACATGCTTCTGTCTCCTCCCAAGATTCTGTGGATGCCAGACAGGGTGACCAACATACCCTTCAGCGGTCGATAGAGCACATGTGTCTGGGTGTCTGTCAAAAAAAAGCAAGCCTCTATAATCAGACAGGTATGTTGTTCACTTATCTATTTATTGTATTTACATGACTCGCAAATCTCCTGACTGGATTTTATGTTTCTGTCATGTGTTTGGAAATTATAGACAGCAACAAGATTCGACAAATGCGGCGGCGGAAATTGGGGGATGAGAAAAGAAAACTCTTTGAAGCGATCAAACAATACAATGAGCAAGTGCCAGAGGAGGAGGGTATAAATGAGGAGATGGTGGAGAGCCGACTCTCTGTGGTGGGCCATGCCAGTGGGGAGGAAATTCTAATATGGCCATGGGAGGTTCACAGCACTGGTATGGAACAATTTCTGTGAGGGAGAGGGATTACATTAAGCAAACAGATGATGCATCTTAATGGGCATGTATACAACTGTTTTTCAGCTTACAGGTCAATCCTGTTGAATGGCTCATTTGTTTGATTTTAGAATCCACAAACATCCTCACTAAGAAGAAGATCTTCGATGCATACATGTCAAAGATGCGGCTACAAGAAGAGAAGATTCTAATTCTTAGGGAGATGAGACAGCACTGCACCTACCTCAGAGGGCTGGCTGACAGCATTAGGAAGCTGATTGCAGAAATGTCTGAAGGAAACCGTGGTAAGAACAAAGGATAACACTACCCAGATAGCAAGAGAGCAGGTAAAAATCATTGAATTAATGTTAAAAATAGTTGATTTGTCAATGTTAATGGCATTGATTTAATATCACTTTTGCACCCCCAATTAATGTTGAAATTTTTTTTTAATTTCCAACAAACCAACATTATTGTGATCAGTGATTGTTTTAGTTGGGCTCTTGACTCTTGCCTTTTGTTAAGTTCTCTTTCGGTGCTTACAATAGTGTTTTAATGTAAACACTTGGATGCTTTAAAAAAGAAATGTTTAAAAAGATTACTTTTTGTGATGGGTGTCAAACTGTAATAAATTTGAGGAGTAATACTAAGTAATATTGAAGTTGATCTTTCATTGCTGATGTACATTTTCTGAATCACAAATACAAAGATACTGTGACAATATACAGAAGGATTTAGACATCAACACTCATCATACAAACCACAACAATCATCAAACAGATCAGCTGCAATGCATGCTGGCAGTCATGAATGAGTTTTGCACTATGCCCAGCATGCATTTCTGCATAATTTATTTTGTTGATTGTCACCATTGTTAAGTTTCATACGCTGTTTCTTGATCAATAATTGATTCAACTATTAAATAATTATTTTCTGTTAATTCATAGAAGTATGATATCTGTACCACTGCTTTAATCTCACATTGTAATATCACACATAAAAACCCAACACACTTGTAAACAATTATTTAAATAACCTCACAATGATTAGTCACTACCATCTGATTTCAGTGGATCTCATTGCCTAAGCACATTGTTACAAGTAACAAAGAAAATCTAACATTAAAGTACAAAGAGTCCAACTAAAGCAAATACTGATCACAACAATGGTGGTTCGTTGAAATTTCCACATTTTTTCAACATTAATAGTGGGTGAAAAAGCGATATTAATCAAATATTTTTACAAACCAACAATTTTTTAGCATTGATTCAATAGTTGCTTGCTGCCAGGGTATGGAGGTGTCATGTTTATAATGCTGTTATATTGCTGTTCAGAGATAGAAATGTATGTCAGCTAACTTAACTGGGTCTGGGTCTAAACGGGTAAGAATTAATGGCCCAGTTTCACAGACGGGGCTTAGACTAAGCCAGGATTAGGCCATAGTTCAATTAGGACATTTAAGTCATTTTTATAAACATGCTTAGAAAAAAACATTACTGGTGTGCATCTTGAGACAAAACAAAGGCACTGATATATTTTAAGATCAATCAGTGCAATTTTATTTCAGTTGAAACAGCTCAGACTTACATTTTAGTCTAGGACTAGGCTTAAGCCTTGTCTGTGAAACCGGGGGCAAGTGTTCTATTACTTCAATTAATGCCTCCCTTTTCTTTTTTATATTTCCTTCTAGGCAGTTTAACTGAAGAGGGGCATTGTGGGCTATGCTGTCTTCTTCAGGAAAAGCTTGCTGATGTGGAGGAGAAGTTTCAAGTCGTTTCCTCAAGATATAGCTTGGCTTTAGGACCTCTTTACCCTGAAGACTGGTCCAAGGAGATACCGGATGAGAGTAAAAGACTTGAATATGAGAGCTCAGAGGACAGTGATTTTGAAGATGACTAATTTGTGAATTGACATGTGTTTTTGCATTTGCTTGCCTGATGTATTTCTTTGGGTGGTTTTGGACAATACCCATTTGAATAGATAGCCTCCCTCATTTCTCCCTCATACCATTGCCTGAATAGTCAACTTGCAAATTTATTTCAGTGTCAGATGAAGAGTGAAGAGTGTCCTCACCCACCCCCTGTAACTGGTCAAACTGATGTACTTGGCACTGACTGTATAAATAAAAGTTTTCTATAGTGTTCTTTCTGCTGTTATGCTTTGTCTGCTCTGTATGCTAGGCCTAATTGTTCCTGCTGTAACACATTCAAACATTCATAGTCTGACAATGAGTAGTTGAATGACTAACACCAAGACTACTTTATGGATATTATAGCAACTACATTACATTACATTAGTCTTATGTAATGCTGTTCTTATTGAATCTTATCCAAATACAGATGTGACAGGTGGAAATTTGTAGTATTTTTTGCTTCTTATTCTCTTATGTCACAGAGCTGGTTCTGTCCTAAATATGGTCAATGTTCACATTTAAATTAAGTTATTAGGCAGACGTTTTTTATCCAAACTAAAATTATATCCAAAATGTATAAGCAACTTACAAATGAGGACAATGGAAGCAATCAAAATCAACAAAAGAACAATGATATGCAAGTGCTAAGTCTCTGTTAGTCTAACACAGTACATGTAGCAAGTTTTTTTTAATTATATAAAAAAATAAAAAAATCTAAATAAAAGACTAGAAAAACATTAGAAAAGCTAGTGTTCTCTTTTTAAAAAGAGAACAAGCAGTAAATGAATAGAGTTAAAGTCTAAAAGGGACAATTTTTTTAAGAATAGAATTAGAATATAGTAGTTTAGTATCTGTAGATGCTGTAAAAATTGTCTTACGTATGATTTATGCATGTGTCATGTCTTAGCTTTTGTAGAATTGTCCAATCATTTTACCACCATGTTGTTTGGTGTTCAGAACCCCTAGCTGGTTCTGTGTTCACAGAAGGTGGAGCCAGAAATCTGAAAAGTTAGATTTCTCAGGGGGCATAACAGGGTCTATGAGTGAGTGAGGTGTGATTTCACCTCATTCCCTTGTTTTGTATCATAGGTAATTGTTTAATTCAAAATCTCATTGTTCTGTGTAAGTTAGAAATGCTAAACCTAGGTTTAATACCCCTGAAATGCACAAAGGTCACACAGGCCTTTGTATTGGTCACACCAGATAATATGGACTGCCTTGCCCATCTTTAAAATATGGCATTCAAAATAACAAGAACTTTCAAATTCAACAAATAAGTGTGTCTTAATGGTCTATATCACATATGTTTCCATTGTTGATATGTGACCCCTGCTGAGGCCTGTCTGATTCATGCAGTTCATAGGCACGATATTAAGCTTAGACCTAGGGTTGACATTTCTTACAAGTAGACCTCATAGAATAATGACATTTTTAATATAATGACCCACTATGATGTAAAGTAAGGGAGAGATGTGAAATTATACCTGACACACTCAGACTCTGTAGCGACCCCTAGGAATGTTATTTTTCCAATCTTTGGCTTCGCCTCTTGGCAACACACAACCTGGTAGAGGTCTCTAAATGTTTATTGAAATGCCTTACATCACATGTGTCAAACGTTGATTTATGTAGAAATGACTGATATGACCATTACTGAGTCGTGTAATAACCCATGAGAGTTGTGCCAGAGTAGGGGCTGATATTCCTTGATCCATGTGGAAGCAACAGTAGGCTACCATGAATATGACCCCATGCTACGACCATCACACTCAGCGCAGACTAAGGTAGGCATACCAATTAACCAGCTTTTTATGATAACTAGGCCTAAGGCAGGAGTGATCAGCTTCCTGCGTGACAAAGAAAACTGGCTAACACGTATACCTGCCAGTCTGCTCTAAGGGTTGGTGGTTGTATCATGGGGTTGTATTCACAGTAGCTAACCTGTTGCCTCCATGTATCTCATTCAGTTTTCCCAGCCTAAGTACTTTTGTTGTATTGGTATATATTAGTTCACTCCGTTGAGGTCAATAGGTCACCTACCTTACACTGTAAAATCCAATAGTTTACCTTACTTAGATATAGTTATCTTTACTTAGTAGCTATACTTACTAGGTTTTATTAAGTTACAGCTACTTTCAAGACAAGTAAAACAATTTACTTACAGCTTTGAGTAAAGTTTACGTAAAATATGCCAGTAACCTCAAATGAACCAACAATATTAATAAACCAGTTAGAGGGAACAGTGCAATAATATGTTGGTAATGTGCAAAATAGCAACAGAAGATGAAAAGGTTTTTGAGGTGGGACAATTCTTAATAGACTTTTCACTCATTTCCTCCATGTCTGCAGTTATCTTTGCTTCACTAGTTTCCAAAAGTCATTTTGAATGTTGAACTTTCAATACAATTGAAATATTTAAGAGAACATCACTTAAGCTGACTTCATAAATTGATGTTGATTTAAAAAAAAAATAAATAAACTTACCATTATAGTGATTAGTAAGTTTCTTTCTATTGATGCAGCAATGTATCATGAAATCAGTTATTTGATTTTGAGGGAAGAAAAGTAAAAAAGTAGATTGCTTTTAAAGCAATCTATCTTGTAAGTAACACATCAATTTTTGTAAGTAAAGTTAACTTATTACATTTTACAGTGTGTATACTCCATGCAGATGTACCTTAAAGGCTGTGGGCTCCATGCAGATGACCAGGGTGGCAACTAACAATTTTCATTTTAATTGTGATTATGTTCAGCTCTACAGATGACAATTACCCACTTTTAAAAGTTACCACTTTATCTTCTGTTGAAGAGATTTGACCCCTATATTGAGGGAACACAATGTTTATTTTCCTTAACTTAATAACTACCTGAATGGTAGTTTTAAATTATGTTAGTTGCATGCAAGTTGACACAACAGGTGAGAGTCAAATTATATTTATATCAGTACAACACACATGTAAGAATCATAAAGAGAAGTATGGATGTTGTCATGGTTTCTGCATGCCAGGTTGCAAGTCCAGGTTAATCCAAGCCATTGTTCCAGACAGCTATGTTTACTGCATTTGCTGGTGCAGCTTCGGAGCCTGGGGGATTATATTCCTATGATGAAGGTGACTGAAAAAAAACAGCATAAACACAAGAACTCTGTTGCAACAAGGACTTTTATTTGTTATTTGACAACAGCACTGGTACCCAAAAACAATATCAGCTTTAATGTGTGATGAATCCTCCATCGCAGATAATGTTGACAGAACGTGTTGTGTGTATATGAAAGAGCATTCTAAAAGAGTGAGGCCAACTAAGACATTTGGCATTGTACTGTTGACAACTGTTTATTAATAACTACACACACTCACACAGTCTCACACACACTACAGAAGGAAGGAATCCTCCTCCACCCAGGTGCTTCTCCATTTTTCTTCCACTGAAATGAAAACAGAGAGCATGTATATAGTAAGTGATATGTATTATCTTCATGAGTTCAACAACTTACAAAGCTAGTAAACAAAATGAGTGTTGTCATTTGACACCATTCATTATCACTTACATGGTGACAAAAATAGCCAACATTATGTAAATCACATGAATAAATATTTAATGCTTTTCTACAATGTACAGTGCAATTTCACAAACCCTGCAGAAACAGATTAACTGAAATATAATCTTGTAATCATCCCAAAATATTTCTTCAATATAACTTGGTGTAGCCCATGTTTTAAAGGGACCATCAAAATAAAGTAAAACCCACATTATTTTATATATGTTGGCTAATGAGTCCCTACTTTGTACAACTTGGGGCCTTTGAGAAATAAGACTCAATTACCAGTGTAATTGGTAATTGCTATAGTTCCCTAGTAGTTCAAATACATTCTTATTTATTATTTTACATACATATATTACATTTTTTGCCACTTTTTGTTAACTACTGAAATGAATTTGGGCCATAAAAAGAAAATAATTATTTTTAACTTTTTTCTAATGTAAATAAAATCCATTTGACTCCCATCCTCCCTTTCTTTCATCCTGATCGCTTTGAAGGAATGCCCTGGCAATGCATTCGTTAGGCAGCCACCACCACACACGTGGCCTTTGGACAGCGCATGTTGAAGAGTGAGGGTGTTGCTCAGTGCTCACAGTGACAGCATCATCACAGATAAACCTCCCAAATCAGCCTGAGGAAGAATTACTGCCACCATACTTAAACAGGTTCATGATACATGATTTTTAAGTTTATGTATAACCTGTGAACAAGTACAATCTTAAAAAAAAGGTGCTTTAAAATGTTCTTCACAGCCATATAAGAACCATTTTTGCTCTACAAAGAACCATTCAGTCAAAGGTTCTTTAAAGAACCATCTTTTTCTTACTTTTTTATAATCTGAAGAACCTTTTGTCACAAATAACCTTTTGTGAAACAGAAAGTTTTTTCAGATGATAAAGGTTCTTCATAGAACCATTTAGACAAAAAAGTTCTTCTATGGCATTGTGAAGCACTTTTATTTTTAAGAGTGTAGGCACTCAACTGAATGGCATTTTTTGCTGGCATGTGACTTTTTATATTATATTTATAATTGCACACCTAAAGGGGCACTCAAAGAGTGCAGACCTCTGCTA
The DNA here is from genome assembly GCA_036247105.1 of Cirrhinus mrigala. Classification (NCBI taxonomy): domain Eukaryota; kingdom Metazoa; phylum Chordata; class Actinopteri; order Cypriniformes; family Cyprinidae; genus Cirrhinus; species Cirrhinus mrigala. The sequence continues at coordinate 77,617 of JAMKFB010000277.1, read as the reverse complement.
AGGCCAAATGCTGTGTCGCACAATTTTGAAAAATTTGAAGCTGTGCCTAGTGACGGATCCGTTCTAAAAAGTCATGGGTATATCCTTGGTACACCTTTCATAAGAATCAGGCAGGTAGTTTTTGTGTAATCCTCCATACAGACAAACAAACAGCACTGAAAACATAAAGGAGTTTAAGAGGAAGGAAGATTTCCATACATACCATAAACTGCAAGGGTGCCATTTCAGAAGGTATTCCTTCCTTCCCTAAAGAAAAAGCAGAATATAAACTTAGTTTGATTGTTGTCTTTACTACCACTTACACAAACTGAAAGAAGGTAGATATACTGTACAGTGCATTCAGGAACTCAGACCCCTTTACTATTTTTGCAATTTTTGTTTTGTTGCAGCCACATGTTAAAATAGTTTGATTTAAAATTTCCCCCTCATCAATGTACACACAATACCCCCTAATGACGAAGCAAAAGCATTTAAAAAACCCTGATAACTGTAAGTAACAATCTATAATTCATAATCTGTAGGTTTACACTTTAAAATAGTTAAGCAGGTTTACACATGCAATATCTATCAAGACACTTTTATAAATAAGTCTTTTTATTTTGGACACTGTTAAGTATACAATATAAATTCAATTGCAGTTGTTAGTGAAAATGACACTAAAATGTTGCAATTTTTTTGAATTCTTAACAGTAACCCTGCAATGTGATCAAACTGTTTAAAATAGCTGGGCTAAGATATATGACAATTTTTATGACTGCAGAAATATGTTAATTCAGTACACACATTATCCCCTTGCTCACAATTGTGACTATAAAACACAATTTTTCACACACTTTTCCAAAAAAATAATTATTGATTATTTCAAAGGGTTACTAATGACACATCATTTGGATATTTTCATGTCTGGGAAAAATTTGGGATTAAACGGGTATGCTGACTTATCCCACCGGTCACTATTTTGACCATCAACATCATTTACTCATTCTATGACCACACTCAACAAAACTGAATATATGTGAATTCATATATTAATCCATAAACCTTAAAGATAATGTTTACCAAAAATCTTTGTCATATCTTTATGTTAACATACTTTACTATCCTTTCATTTTGGAGCTTTGATGCACTTATCATCTTCTCAAGGTGCACAAAGGAAATAAACTCCTCTGGTCATGTGACAATTTGCACGAATCATGTGAAACTGCACATATTTAATTAAGACCCTTTATTTTTTCCATATTTGTAAGAAGTGCACTAAAACATCAGTCAGTAAGGTTTTTAGAGCTTTACAGATCACTATACTGACTGGAGGGATTAAATGGGTTAAGTTGTCCACACACAGTATACGATATTGGTCTGCATACAATAACTATACTATGTACAATAACCACAAATGTAAAATGTCATCATATCATATCATATCATATTATATCATGTGCAATGTAGATAAGTGATACATGTTAATAAGTTCAGTGCTAACTCTGCAATAACATCCATTCTTTAATGTTCTACTGCAATGCTTGACCAACCTCTCTGACTCGTTCCTTCAAAACATCGCCCTTGTATACGTCCTGGGTGCTGTGGGAGCAATCTGAAATACACAATTTGTTTTTGGTGAAATGTACATTCATTTCCAAAGCAAAACAATCATTAGATTCTTGGACTCAAAAAATAAATTAGCATATTTAAAAATATATATATACACCCACCATTCTTCTTCTTCTTCCGCTTGTTTCCTCCAGGAGTAGGGATGGCAAGAGTAGGGGCTGGAGGGGTGGGAATGGCAACAGTAGGGGCTGGAAGGGTAGCAATGACAAGAGTAGAAGCCGGAGGGGTAGCAATGGGATGAGTAGGGGCTGATGATGTATGAAACAATGAAAGACAGTGTGAAATAAAAACATATAGTTAGTCAATGAAGCTTAAGCTTAAGTGTAACAAACAGAACAACAAGAATATAAAACTATTATATTAAAATATAAAACATATATATTTATATATATATATATACACCCACCATTCTTCTTCTTCCGCTTGTTTCCTCCAGGATTAGGGATGGCAAGAGTAGGGGCTGGAGAGGTAGGAATGGCAAGAGTAGAGGCTGGAGAGGTAGGAATGGCAAGAGTAGAGGCTGGAGGGGTAGGAATGGCAAGAGTAGAGGCTGGAGAGGTAGGAATGGCAAGAGTAGAGGCTGGAGGGGTAGGAATGGCAAGAGTAGAGGCTGGAGAGGTAGGAATGGCAAGAGTAGAGGCTGGAGAGGTAGGAATGGCAAGAGTAGAGGCTGGAGGGGTAGGAATGGCAAGAGTAGAGGCTGGAGAGGTAGGAATGGCAAGAGTAGAGGCTGGAGAGGTAGGAATGGCAAGAGTAGAGGCTGGAGGGGTAGGAATGGCAAGAGTAGAGGCTGGAGAGGTAGGAATGGCAAGAGTAGAGGCTGGAGAGGTAGGAATGACAAGAGTAGAAGCCGGAGGGGTAGCAATGGGATGAGTAGGGGCTGATGATGTATGAAACAATGAAAGACAGTGTGAAATAAAAACATATAGTTAGTCAATGAAGCTTAAGCTTAAGTGTAACAAACAGAACAACAAGAATATAAAACTATTATATTAAAATATAAAACATATATATTTATATATATATATATACACCCACCATTCTTCTTCTTCCGCTTGTTTCCTCCAGGATTAGGGATGGCAAGAGTAGGGGCTGGAGAGGTAGGAATGGCAAGAGTAGAGGCTGGAGAGGTAGGAATGGCAAGAGTAGAGGCTGGAGGGGTAGGAATGGCAAGAGTAGAGGCTGGAGAGGTAGGAATGGCAAGAGTAGAGGCTGGAGGGGTAGGAATGGCAAGAGTAGAGGCTGGAGAGGTAGGAATGGCAAGAGTAGAGGCTGGAGAGGTAGGAATGGCAAGAGTAGAGGCTGGAGGGGTAGGAATGGCAAGAGTAGAGGCTGGAGAGGTAGGAATGGCAAGAGTAGAGGCTGGAGAGGTAGGAATGGCAAGAGTAGAGGCTGGAGGGGTAGGAATGGCAAGAGTAGAGGCTGGAGAGGTAGGAATGGCAAGAGTAGAGGCTGGAGAGGTAGGAATGGCAAGAGTAGAGGCTGGAGGGGTAGGAATGGCAAGAGTAGAGGCTGGAGAGGTAGGAATGGCAATAGTAGAGGCTGGAGAGGTAGGGATGGCAAGAGTAGAGGCTGGATAGGTAGCAATGTCAAGAGTAGAGGCTGGAGGGGTAGGAATGGCAAGAGTAGAGGCTGGAGAGGTAGGAATGGCAATAGTAGAGGCTGGAGAGGTAGGGATGGCAAGAGTAGAGGCTGGATAGGTAGCAATGTCAAGAGTAGAGGCTGGAGGGGTAGGAATGGCAAGAGTAGAGGCTGGAGAGGTAGGAATGGCAAGAGTAGAGGCTGGAGGGGTAGGAATGGCAAGAGTAGAGGCTGGAGAGGTAGGAATGGCAAGAGTAGAGGCTGGAGGGGTAGGAATGGCAAGAGTAGAGGCTGGAGGGGTAGGAATGGCAAGAGTAGAGGCTGGAGAGGTAGGAATGGCAAGAGTAGAGGCTGGAAAGGTAGGAATGGCAAGAGTAGAGGCTGGAGGGGTAGGAATGGCAAGAGTAGAGGCTGGAGGGGTAGGAATGGCAAGAGTAGAGGCTGGAGAGGTAGGAATGGCAAGAGTAGAGGCTGGAGGGGTAGGAATGGCAAGAGTAGAGGCTGGAGAGGTAGGAATGGCAATAGTAGAGGCTGGAGAGGTAGGGATGGCAAGAGTAGAGGCTGGATAGGTAGCAATGTCAAGAGTAGAGGCTGGAGGGGTAGGAATGGCAAGAGTAGAGGCTGGAGAGGTAGGAATGGCAATAGTAGAGGCTGGAGAGGTAGGGATGGCAAGAGTAGAGGCTGGATAGGTAGCAATGTCAAGAGTAGAGGCTGGAGGGGTAGGAATGGCAAGAGTAGAGGCTGGAGAGGTAGGAATGGCAAGAGTAGAGGCTGGAGGGGTAGGAATGGCAAGAGTAGAGGCTGGAGAGGTAGGAATGGCAAGAGTAGAGGCTGGAGGGGTAGGAATGGCAAGAGTAGAGGCTGGAGGGGTAGGAATGGCAAGAGTAGAGGCTGGAGAGGTAGGAATGGCAATAGTAGAGGCTGGAGAGGTAGGGATGGCAAGAGTAGAGGCTGGATAGGTAGCAATGTCAAGAGTAGAGGCTGGAGAGGTAGGGATGGCAAGAGTAGAGGCTGGAGGGGTAGGAATGGCAAGAGTAGAGGCTGGAGGGGTAGGAATGGCAAGAGTAGAGGCTGGAGGGGTAGCAATGGCAAGAGTAGAGGCTGAAGAGGTAGGAATGGCAATAGTAGAGGCTGGAGAGGTAGGGATGGCAAGAGTAGAGGCTGGATAGGTAGGAATGGCAAGAGTAGGGGATGATGATGTAAGAAACAATGAAAGATGGTGTGAACTAAAAACATATAGTTAGTCAATGAAGCTTAAGCTTAAGTGTAACAAACAACACCAAGAATATAAAACTATAAAAGAAATATAAAGTTTATGAAGTAAATTTTGTCATAAGAACATTCTCCAAATATTCAGAGTTGGTTCTGGGAACATAAAAAATGTCAGTTAGGGGAACGTTTTAAAAAGGTATGATGTTCCTCAAATGTTCTTTCAACTTAATTTTGATTTAAAATTCAACATTCTAGGAACGTTGATTTGTAACATTCCAACAACATAAAGATGTCCATGTTTCCTTAAGGGAAGACAATGCAGGCAAAACCACTTTTTTTATGTACCTCTCAATTTTAAGATTCTGCTTTTTGGTTTTTCATAAAGTGTTTTTTCAGACTAGTGGAAAGAAAACATCCAGAAGACACTGTTAAGTGTTTATTTTATAGCACTTTATCTATTTGTTTCAATAGATTTCAATTACATTACACATTTTTAAAGGCTGTTTTCTTACACACACCAAACTTTACATTTTTATTTCTTTCTATATCCTTAAGGTTTTTACAGAGGGATTTGTTCATATATAATTTGCTTGATTTTATACAACATTCTATTCTCCTAAAAATTTTGAAAATATATTGTTTTCTGCCTGTTTTAAGTATTTTATAAATTATGGAGTGACAAAATGATATACCCAAAATTCCCCCTGTAAAAACATTTGACTCTAATATGTCAAAAAAAATTAAACAAGAATTTTGAAACTGACTTCATCCAGTGTTTAAATTTTTATACTAGAAATGTATGCAAATTAGCGCATACTTCTTTAAATAATGTATCATTTGCATATTAAAACCTAAAAGATTTTAGAAAACTTGTAATGCAAAAAAATGTTTGCAATTATCAATATAATCAATCAACTGGGTAAGTAAGGTGATAACTATTATTTATTTACCCTATTCACCTGCAGTGTCTCACGCCTTAATGTTAGTAAATGTTACCTAATGTTTTTTGAAAACACCTGCAATTACTGCAAAAGAAGCAACTCAACAAAAGCCAAGGGTCAAGAGCCCAACTAAAGCAAACACAGATCTCCAGGATGGTGACCTCAAACTTAACATTTTCCATAAGACACATCAACATCTAAACCTGTCAATTCTCAATAAGAACTGCTGTAGACATCTGGCAGAAATAAAGTCAATCTGGTTAGTAATACTGTAAGTGAAGCTGGTAATGCTATTTGTGGAGTTGTTTAATCAGATCTTGAGAGATTTAATGTCTTTTATCTTCAGTTCTTCTAAGGCTGTGGCTGAAATTTGTGTTCTTATTTCTCTTTCTTTCAGTGCTTGTTCAAAGCAGGTGTTTGAATGATTGAATGCATGTTTCAGGAACATCATACAAAACCTTAAATAACATTCTACTGACATTAAGGCAACTGGATATTTTTATGCTGTTGGAATGTTACAAATCAACGTTCCTAGAATGTTGAGTTTTAAATCAAAATTAAGTTGAAAGAACGTTTGAGAGTTGAAAGAACATCATATCTTTTAAAAATGTCCCTCTAATGTCCAGAAAACTGGACATTTTTTATGTTCCCATAACCAACACTGAATATTTGGAGAATGTTAGCTGGGAAAAAAGCATAACATCAATGATGTATAGTAATCAGCACTAAGACAGGATGAAACTATGAAGCAGTCAAATCTATAATGACCTGAAAACAACACAGTGCTCAGCAAACAGTAGTACAAATTGTAAAATTACAAACTGTCTAGAGTGAAATTCAGTACATCTGGTGGAATATCAGTACATTATGCAACTATGCAACACCTAAGCATATTACCTGATGTGGCCAGTGAGTTGTCCACAGTAGGCTGTGGGATCTCTGCTGCTGCTATCCCTGATTGGATCCAACCTAGTATTAACAGAAGTCAAACAAAATAATATTTCAATAACACCATATAATTAAAGTGTTTAATTGATTTCAATATGGCATTACTGCTATTTCACCAAAAAATAAACTATTTATCCACTTATGTCTTGTTTTACTTTAACATACAACAATACCTTGAACAACGAATTCAAACAGTGCCTCCATTCTCTTAAGACAGGCCGATGCAGCCTCAGTTACCTCACACCTGGGCAGAAGCACCTCATTGGTCCATGTTTTGATTCCAGGGCGGGATATAAATAACACCGCCCTGGAGCCAAGGGCCTGAAACCTTTCCAGCTTCCAACAAGAGTAAAGCAAAATATGCATTATTTCCGAACATTTATGCTCTACGACATTTCAGAGTCAGTAAAAGCAAGTTTTTTGTATACTATCGTTATGACATATTGCTGCTTGCATACGTATTCAGGCCCTACACTGTAACATTTGCTAAAGAGCCATTTCGCTGAAGAATTTAGAATTTTGCGATCAGCAAGTAGAAGTTTTCACAGTGATTATTCATTTAGAAGATCTTTACTTAATTATAATAAGCTACAGTCAAATCAGTGTAAACCTAAAACTAAAAATACAAGTGTTTCATTACTTATGCATGCAAGCCAAAAGGTAAAAGTAAATGCAGTCTATAACATACCAACAAAGAAGCTTCATCCATTAGGTGCGATGACGTTTTATTTTTTTTCTGGGCCTGGGCCCATGTTTTTGATTTACAATCAAATTTTTCCAATTTTTTTTTTAACCGCAGCTTGTGGGGCTGCACTGATTTGCAGTTCTTGCAAGTCTTGCATGCCACATTGAGTGACACAAAACAAGACACACATTTCTTTGTTGTTGATCCTGGTCCTGGCATATCTTTTTGGAAAGAAACATTAGAAACATGGGTTTCACATTAATAATACAATAAAATGATATAAAAGTTTCCTAATTTTTCTGGTCTTTGGCTGGTTAGACACTAACATCACGCTAACATCAGGGCATGATGTCCCAGGGGGCTGCAGGATGAGGGTAAAAATATGGAATGAGAACACTAGACAATCAACTACTGCTTAAATTAAGTATGGCAGTGCCCTTACAGCAAAGTTAGTCTATTACCATCCTATTTGATGATGAGTTTATAGCCTACTTTATACTTGTATATTATGGTCAGGGCCTACTGTTCAGCCTGTTAGAAGGGACAGTTAGCGAAAATAGCAATACAACGGTCATGTGCCAATCATATAGCCAATTATAAAACCGTATTTGATGCACCCAGAATTGATCCGTTTTAAACAAGAGCTCTAATCAAATAAATTGAAATGTTTTAAATGATTAACTGATAAAATATTTAAGTTTAACTGTCTGATGAAATTAAGGTAACACTTTAGTTTAGAGAATAAATGTTAGCAACACATAACTAATATGTGTCTGTATTAGAGCCTAATAAGGCCTGCATTAAGCATTATTAATCATGTATTAGGCTTGTATTCACCAATTTTCATATTCTCATTGAATGGGCCATGTATTCTTGGTGAATCCTAATAACCAACGTTGCTCTTAACCTAAGGTTACTGATATACAGTAAGGTCAACATAAAACGTTTATAGCTTTCCAATACTGTCTGACTCTGGATACGTAACTATGTTACAATTACCCTTTACTTATTTGTACTTTAATTTCAAAACAAAGCTGGAATTTGGCAGGAGCATAGAACTGCTCCATGTCAATAGCACTTAGCAAGCTAAGCAATGCGAATACCAGCCTGGCTACTAGGCACTATATATATTTTATTATTTTGTTTTATTATTATTATTAATGTATGTATGCATGTATCAATATTAATGCAACATCATACAAGGACACGCCAAACAGCATAGACAACCTCACGATGCTACTAAACATGTTATGATTTAACTAAAATATATAATTACATTGTTGTACAGATTAATGTCAACACGTCTTACCTGCTTGACGAGGTTCGAAGAAGAGGAAGTCGTGGCCGCAAGGGGCAGTGTTTAATGTCATCGTTAACGGGCATTAACGGGTATTTTCCCTGAACTTCCACAGCTGGAAAAACATGCAAGTTTCAAATTTGAGGGTATTAATTCTGTGAAATAGTTATTCCGTGTTTCCCCCCGTTCTTTAAATTAAACTTTAGCAAACTGTGGTGACGTCACGTAATCACTTACATCCGGGTATTTTAAATCGTGTAGTTCTCACGTTTGGAGCGAGTTTGCACTACTAATGTATTTTACTCAACACAGCAACATTTTTCTTCTCTGAATTAAAAGTATAACATTACAAATGCAGTAAACACATACTAATGTCTCCTAATCTGTAAGCACTAAGGTGGTACTGAACTTATTGTAATTGTTTCCTATAGTTGCTAAGCAACGGAACTAGGTTGTAATTAAAAGGTTGTGGTTAACATGATTTAACATCGATTTAATACATTGTTTTTAGCGAGGTGTCAAGCAGCTGGGAAAGCAAGAAAAGAAACGAAATCAAGCCTCTGGTTGCATGTTTGACTCACATGACAGTAAGGTTTTACTTCATTAAAACTGACACTTACACGATTTTTTTCCGCGTGGATCAGGGCAAATTAATAATTTTCACCTTGAAAATAATAATAAAAAAGTGTAGGGCACGTTTGTCTCCTTTCTTAACGTGGACTTGTATGCTCCCTGATCGTCAGTACAGCAATATTCCATTCTATCGGTCTAATAAGAAACAAAATAAGTCGTGGCTTTTAAGATTTTTACGGCTATTGCGTGTCAACATCCGGGTATTTCTCCACGAAACATGTTAACACAAAACGTGTAAGTTTCACGTCTGAGGAGGTTAAACCGTGACAGCTACACGTTTTCCAAAGTGGACCAACGTGATTATGTCACGTCTTGGCGTGATACCAGGTTGTGTACAGATGTAACGGTGTTAAAGAAGATGTGCTGTTCCGATCTTGAAGCGCTCTTCATTGACTGTAAGCCGTTCTATTCGCCGCGAGAGTTTTGCTCGTTCATTCTCATAAGCGTCTACATTCCACCGCAAGCGAACGTAAGCCTGGCTCTACAGAAACTCGCCGATTAGATCGCAGACACGGAGCAAAAACACCCGGACTCTGTTTTAATCATTCTTGGGGATTTTAACAAAGCAAATCTCTCCCGTGAACTGCCTAAATACAGTCAGCATGTTACATGTCCCACCAGAGACAGTAATATATTGGATCAGTGTTACACCACAATAAGGAATGCATATCACTTTGTCCCACGGGCCGCTTTGGGACTCTCTGATCACTGCCTGGTTCATCTTATACCATCCTACAGGCAAAAACTTAAATCTGCTAAACCTGTAGTGAAGACTGTAAAGAGATGGACCAATGAAACAGAGCGGGTTTTACAGGTCTGTTTCGAATTGACTGATTGGAGTGTTTTTGAAGCTGGTGCAAACGATCTGGACGAGCTCACAGAGACTGTAACATCCTATATCAGTTTCTGTGAAGATATGTGCATTCCTACCAGGACTTATTTAACTTACAACAACGACAAACCATGGTTCACTGCAAAACTCAGACAGCTCTGTCAAGCCAAAGAAGATGCTTACAGGTATGGGGACAAAGTCTTGTACAAACAGGCCAAGTACACACTGGAAAAGGAGATTAAAGTGGCAAAGAGGAATTATTCCGAAAGCTAAGGAACAAATTCTATTCCAGTGACGTTTCATCAGTGTGGAAAGGTCTGAAAGTCATTACCAACTACAAGACACCATCCCCCAGCACTGTAGAGAACCAACAACTGGCAGACGATCTGAATGAGTTTTATTGCAGGTTTGAAAAAACACCATTGACACCTCCAACAACCCTCCTCTCCCCCACTCCTGCTCTTCAGATCAGTGAAGACGAGGTGCGCCAGGTCTTCAGAAAGAACAAAAGAAGAAAGGCACCAGGCCCAGAAGGCGTGACACCAACCTGTCTGAAAACCTGTGCTGACCAGCTGGCCCCCATCTTCTCACAGATCTTCAACAGGTCTCTGGAGTTGTGTGAAGTCCCTTCGTGCTTCAAACGCTCCACTATCATCCCCATCCAAAGAAACCCAAGATAACAGGACTTAATGACTACAGACCTGTGGCGCTCACGTCTGTCGTCATGAAGTCGTTCGAAAAACTGGTTCTGGCTTACCTGAAGGACATCACCGGACCCTTACTGGACCCCCTGCAGTTTGCTTACAGAGCAAACAGGTCCGTGGATGATGCAGTAAACATGGGACTGCACTTCATCCTGCAACATCTGGATAAATCAGGGACTTATGTGAGGATCCTGTTTGTGGACTTCAGTTCGGCCTTCAACACTATCATCCCAAACCTACTCCTGCAAAAATTAACTCAGCTCTCCGTGCCTACCTCCATCTGTCAGTGGATCACCAGCTTCTTGACAGACAGACAGCAACTAGTAAAGCTGGGAAAATTCTCATCCTGCACTCGCACAATCAGCACAGGTGCTCCTCAGGGCTGTGTCCTCTCCCCACTGCTCTTTTCCCTCTACACCAACGACTGCGCCTCCAAAGACCCCTCTGTCAAACTCCTGAAGTTTGCGGATGACACTACAGTCATCGGCCTCATTCAGGATGGTGACGAGTCTGCCTACAGACAGGAGGTTAAAGAGCTAACTGTCTGGTGCAGCCATAACAACCTGGAGCTTAACACGCTCAAAAACAGTAGAGATGACAGTAGACTTCAGGAGGAACCCCCCTGCACTACCCCCTCTCACCATCATGGACAGCACTGTAAAGACAGTGGAGACATTCAGATTCCTCGGCAACACCATCTCTCAGGACCTGAAGTGGGACATCCACATTGGTGCAATTGTCAAAAAGGCCCAGCAGAGGCTGTTCTTCCTTCGCCAACTGAGGAAGTTCAACCTGCCTCAGGAACTACTGAAACAGTTTCACACTGCCATCATCGAATCTGTCCTCTGCACCTCAATAACTGTCTGGTTCAACTCAGCTACCAAATCTGACCACAGAAGACTGCATCGGACAGTCCGGACTGCTGAGCGAATTATTGGCACAATCCTTCCTACTCTCCAAGAACTGTACTTATCCAGAGTGAGCAAAAAGGCTGGCAAAATCACTCTGGACCCCTCACATCCAGCACACTCCCTCTTTGAACTGTTGCCGTCCGGTCGACGCTACAGAGCACTGAGCACCAGAACAGCCAGGCACAGGAACAGTTTCTTCCCTCAAGCAATCCATCTCATGAACACTTCACAATAAACGTGGAACATACAACACTATTATACATTCACTTATCCAGTTATTTATTTAACACACATACTTATTTACACTTCTAATTGCACCTTACGTACATAGTAAATTGTTTATTTTGTATTTTGGATTTTGTATATTGTAAAAATGTTATTGCTATTTTTGCACATTGTATGTCTTGTATAATTGTATATTGTTCTTTTTATTATGTCTTTTTTGTGTCTGGTACTGTCACTGTCATTCTATTGCACTGTGGAGCTTCCGTCACTACAACAAATTCCTAGTATGTGTAAACATACATGGCAATAAAGCACATTCTGATTCTGATTCTGATTCTGATCTAATGTCAACTTCTTTCGTCACACCAGTACTTTACACTGCAGTACTTTACTGCAAAAAAAAAAAATCTTAATGAAGAATTTCAGTCAGGTTCCAGGCCCCATCACAGCACAGAAACTGCACTTGTTAAAATCACTAATGACTTGCTTCTTGCTTCAGACCAAGTGCTGCATTCAACACAATACATCATGACATACTAATAGATCAACTACAAAATTATGCAGATATCCAAGGGCAGGCTTTAAGATGGTTTAGATCCTACCTGTCTGATCGCTACCACTTCGTTTATTTAAATGGGGAGTCATCTCAGTTATCACCAGTAAAGTATGGAGTGCCACAAGGATCTGTCCTAGGTGCTCTGCTAATTTCAATATACATGCTGCCCCTTGGTAATATTATTAGAAAATACGAGATTAGTTTCCATTGTTACACTCATGATACTCAACTACATATCTCAACAAGACCAGATGAAACTTCTAAATTATCCAAGTTAACAGAGTGTGTTAAAAATATAGAAGATTGGATGACCAATAATTTTCTCCTATTAAATTCAGATAAGACAGAGATTTTACTTATTGGACCAAAAAAAAAGAACACAGAATCTCTTGGATTATAATTTGCAACTAGACGGATGTACTGTTACTTCCTCTACAGTCAAAAGTCTGAGTGTTATATTAGACTGCAAAAAATCATATTTCTCACGTTACAAAAACAGCATTCTTCCATCTTAGAAACATTGCCAAGCTATGAAATATGTTACCGGCTTCTGATGCAGAAAATCTAGTTAATGCATTCATGACCTCTAGACTGGACTATTGTAATGCACTACTAGGTGGTTGTCCTGCATCTTTAATAAACAAGCTACAGATAGTCCAGCTAGAGTCCTTGCAACGTCAAGTAAATATGAACATATTAAACCCAATTTTACAGTCTCTGCACTTGCTCTGCATCAGTTACAAAATATTACTTCTTTTTTTCGATGAGCATCAAAGCTTTAATGAAAAAAAGACTTTCAAACAATCTCTGCCGAACAGAAGCGCTGAAGCAAACCTGTTAAACGCATCTCCAGTTGTGCAGCATGAGAGAGATCGAAAATGAAGGAAGCGTGCGAACTGTGAAGTAGTGTCCATTTCGTCCACAACTTGAAGAAACTACAACAGGTAAAGCTGTCAGCTGTGCTCTTAGTCTATATGCTGTGTTCTGTTAATGCACGGACTTCAAATTATTTGTAGTGCACTTGCCGTCCAGTAATCAAAAAAAAGCTTTGTTACCTTTTAATAAACAAAGTATCAGGTTTAAAATTATGCCAAATTCATAACGAAATTCAAAAAATAAATACAGTTTGGGCACTCTTTAATGAGCGATCGCTTTAGCACCTGTGGAAAACATGTAACGCTTATAAACAATGCCATGTAACAACACATTTACATTTACAACACATTTATTAAAAAGAAAAATGTAAATGTACAGTATTTCTGAAAAAAAAAATAAATAAATAAAAAAAATGTTAATTCTTTTTTTTGTAAAAATCAATGAATTGGAGCTGCTTTTGATTATTATAATTTAAAGGGAACCATTAAAAGTAATGGAAAACACAGAATTTGGTCAAAATAAAACTGTAAAAACTCAAATTAATTACTAAAAATTAATTAGACAGGCTTTTTGATTAAATTTAATTTAACCATTAAAACAGAGTATAGAGTATATATAGAAAAAATCATTTGGAAATAAAACGAATTTCATAGGATCCTATAATTATAATGAATTTCTGTGGGTAACAAAAATATTTGTTAGTCAACAGTAGCCTTTAAAATGACAAACAAATACATATATAATAGCAATGAGGCAATAATAATTAGTTTAAATAAAGTATCAAAAACCAACAAATCATATGGTTTTATTGCACAAAACTGTGAAAATACATCATGTGTTATAAACAACAGAGCTAATATAGATTACGCAGTACGATAAAGGCCTACACAGGGCGACAACGGCCTGGCCTTTTTACACACCACTGCGCCATCTAATCCTTATTTAATATCAACTAAACAACATTAAATTCAAATGTCCACTTAATCTTTAATATGTGCCAATTTCTGTACAACAGAAATGCTACAGCCACTGTAATTTAATGAATACATGCACAAAACGTGTAAATTCAAAAGTGAAGGTTTGAGCTTTTATTTTGAAATCACGATGAATAGTTAGCATAGAGAAATTGATGTACTCTTCTGAGTTTGCTTGGGTTTATAAATGATTTTACAAATCTACGGTGGCCGAGAAGTGCAAAACAAATCACAATTCTGAAAACGAAACAACAAATTACAAACACAAACGCAAATTTAAAAAAACTAAAGTCAGAAAAACACGGGACTCGCAACAAACTGCATGATTTTCTCTGTACCACTAATGACCTACTTCCTAAATATAATGTAGAAACTTACAATTTTCTTGTCATGAATCTGGTCGGTGGACCTGCGGTCCGCTCACCACCAGATGTCGCTCTCGCTCTGTCATTACACACTGACTGTTGCTCTACACCCCGGACTACATATTCCACTATCCATCGCGCTGATTGCATCAGCACCTGTGGCCAATCAGGCGCCCTATTTAAGCCCCCGACTTTCCCTCGGTAACTCACCAAGTATTGTGGAGTGTTTTGTGGAGAACTGTGTTGGTTGCGTTTAGCGCTCCCCTAGTGCTAGCACCTTAACAGAGTTGTTCCTTAGTTTCCTGAGTTCCTAGTTCCTGTGTTCCTTAGTTTAGTATTCTCGCCTGGCCACCTCGTTTTCGTCTGTCTCGCCGCCTGCCTTTCTGACTCTCGCTCGTTGTAAGGATTACCCCTCTGCCTCACGTCATGGACTATGTTCGTCGCTGATCGACCCACACCTGCCTCACGGACGACTCTTGTGCCTCGCTCTAACATACCTGTTTGTAACTGTCCTGACCCCACCAGCTTGACCATGTATTTGTCTCGTCCTATTAATAAAAGCATGCGTTTGGATCCCCTCGCCTCTCGTCTCCCTCTCCACATTACATTTCTATAAAGCTGCTTTGAAAAGATTTGTATCCTGAAAAGCGCTATACAGTAAAAATAAACTTGAACTGAATTAAAAATACCAACGATAACAAGAACGCAGCATCCACTCTCTTCTCTTATCCAGTGGCCTGTAGCACGAAGTGGGGTTTGGTTTTTACCCAGGTAAGTTCGAGTTTAATTTGAGCAAACTGTAAGTTTTCAGGCTCAAGAAGGTGGATTGGTTTTCGGCAGGTTTCGTCACCATAGTAACTTATGCTACACAGCTACCCTGCTCCAGAGCAGGTTTTATTCTGGGTTAGAGATCGCAAACTCAAACTAGACCAATCAGCTGTGAGCAAAGTGACATATATCTGATGCAATGAAGCCATTCCCCTGTATCTCTAGCTCCAAATTAAAGCAGTTTACAGTCAAAGAATTTTATAAATAAAATTGCCTGACTTTTGCTTATTTTTTAAAATATAAAATATAATTTAATAATTAATTATAATTTAGAATTAATATAATTTATTCCTGCGATGCAAAGCTAAATTTTCATCAGCTGTTACTCCAGTCTTAAGTGTGACATTTTTCAGATTCTTCAGTTTTTTTTGGAACCCTTTGATTCTTTTTTTCAGGATTCTTTGATAAATAAGTTAAAAAAGAACAGCATTTAATTCAAAATATAAATCTTTTTTATCAATGTAAATCTATGCTATCACATTTAACACATCCTTGGTGAATAAAAGGATTTAATTTCTTTCAAAAAAAAGAAAGAATAAAAATGTACTAACCCAAACTTTTGAACAGTAGTGTATATTGTTAGAAAACCATATTGTTAGAACCATAATGTTAGAATCAGCATATGAGAATGATTTCTGAAGGATCATGTGACACTAAAGACTGGAGTAACAGCTGATAAAAATCCAGCTTTGCATCACAGGAATAAAATTATATTTTAAAGTGCATTAAAATAAAAACCATTGTTTTATATAGTAATAACATTTTGCAATATTACTGTTTTTTTCTGTATTTTTGATCAAATAAATGCAGCCTTAATGAGCATAAGAGTCTTCTTTAAAAAAAAAAAAAAAAAAAAAAAAAAACATTACAAGTCTTACTGATCCCAAAACTTTTGAGCAGCTGTGTAATTAATTATATCATGTGGCAATTAATTTTAAGCTTCGTTTTTTAAATTAAATTAATATGTACATACAGATAGCTTTAATATATCCAACCTTTATAATGACCAAACCTATGTTTTCTTTTTGAGCTCTGTGTAAAACTATATATAAATAATTAAATTCAGTTGATTTCCTTTGCATAGTCATATATTTTCTGTTTATTTCTGCCTTGTAAATGCATTTAAATTTACAAAATTTTTAATAACAGCATCACTTATTCTTCAGCAGAAAAGTGAATTGCGCCAACTCTCGCAAGAAGTGAATCCAGCAGACGCTTTGCTGACGCTCTCCATGTTCTGTGTGATTGGCTATTTGGTGCAACGTGTCACACTTTCAGGTGGACGCGCTCCAGAGTTAAATCACAAACTCTGATTGGATAGAGAATGTTTATATCAAGCTTTGTGAGCCCGGTGAACCTAAACTAAACCAGGTTGGCTTTATCGGGTTTTGTCAACTCAAAACGTACTCTGCAACTCTGAGTTTATCTCGCTTCGTGCTACAGGCCACAGGATACTCTCCTTCTGTGTGTGTTTACGAAACAGCACCACCATTCTCATCATTTTGTGCAATAGAAGCTGCCACCCGTCACATGATCCTAGCTCAAAATCTTATTGGACGGCCCATGTTTTTGCTTTGCGAAACTGAAAAGACTCGTTAAACTGATTGTTAAAAAACATTCACATTATCAGTGCTTGAATGTTCGCAGTCTATGTGGTAGCATGACTTTTGCCCTGCCCAAAAAATCCTGAACACAAAAATGGTGAAAATTGGTTTAATGGTTTACTCCACAATTAAGTGCTAGCCTACATAGTTCGCTGTCTTTGTAAAAAGTTTCAGCAATGCACTTCTAACATTAATAATGTGTTTTAGAAGCAATTCTCAGAATCGACTGTACATAGACTTTAAATTAATTATCCCTGCAGCTCTTCAGACCTTAGCATGTTTTATATTAGTAGTATTAGAATTAAGATAAATTATCCTAGTAGTTTTTTGTTTTTTTTGTACAGAAACAGTGAATCACCAACATCTCAATCACCACTAGCCCGAATTACAAATTTGCAGGCATTCATTTTCATTTATACATTACATATTTCCACTTTTTATTTCTAATTACTACAGATCTAAGATTAAAAGTGTAGTTGTCATGCTTGTATCATGTCAACATACAAACGGATATTACTAAAAAAGAGGATGTTCAGCAGCTCTGATAATATTGCTGAGCCCCAGACTAGAAACACTCCCTCTGGTGCTCTTCGGTCACTTTTGACCGAAAATTTTTCTGTTTTAAAATTTTAAAAATCACAGCTTCATCGGAATGGTATGAAACTCTGTGACTTTTATGCCATTTGGAATGTCAACACAAAAAAAAATTGAGGGCATGATTCAAGCAGGCTAAAGTGGTCGTAAAAAAAAATAGTCACACTTGTACTCTTCGGTCTAAAATGACCGACCATAGGAAATGAATGGAAATCGACAAAAATACAAATATTCAGAGAATTTTTGTGTGTACAATTTACACAAATCCTCCACAATGCTGAAAAAAAGTACACAGCAGTGAAGGGGTGACACTCTAAAACACACCCATTCATAAACACACCCATTCACACACACACACACACACACACACACACACACACATTATATACACACCTCTCTTCGGTCACTTTTGACCGAAACATTTTCGGTTTTGAATTTTTTCAAAAAATCACAGCTTCATCAGAACGGTACCCAAATTCAGTGACTTTTATGGCATTTGGAATGTGAACACACATAAAAAATGAGGGCACGATTCCAAAAAAAAAAAAAAACACACTTGTGCTCTTTGGTCTAAAATGACCGACCACAGGAAATGAATGGGAAATCGACAAAAATACAAAAATTTAGAGAATTTTTCTGTCTCTTTCTCACACATCCACACACACGCACAAATGAACTGTAACACAGCAAATTGAGAATATGTAAAATAAAAAAAAATATATATAAAAAAATTACATATCCAGAGTGCAAAGACACACACTCTCTTGCATATACAAAATTCAGAGAGTATCTATGTATACAATCTACAAATCAGCTGCAACGCTGAAAAAAGTGAAGGGGTGACACTGATGTAGACACATCCACTCACACACAGACGTGCACACACACACACACACACACACACACACACACACACACACACCTATGAACTACGGTGTCTATAAACAGAGCAGAGTTTTGAGAATATGTAAAATCCATTCAATAAACTCAGTCATAATTCAGCGAAAGCTCACAACAGTGAAGGGGTGTTACTCTAAAACATACACATTCATAAACACACACACACACACACACCTATGAACTGTGCATTTGGAAGCTCGGGCTTGTTCCATTACATTGTTTCGAGCGTTTTTTTTCCTTTTTTTGAAGGAGCTTTGTGTCAACAGCATAAGAAGTAAAAAAAAAAATAATAATAATAATAGTCACATGGCGATATGTTCCTGAAGGTCATGCATCGTCTTGTTTCACAACTTGCTTACCCAGGTTTTTCTCATGTCCATAGGACTGTACATTTACCCATTTTTCTCAAATATCTCAGACGAGTGACAGCTTGTCATTTTGATTTCTGCAGCTCTTGTTCTTGTCATCAAATCTCACAACCCTTGACTGTGTGTGGAATGTTTTCTGTCTCTCTCACACATCCACACACACAAATGAACTGTAACACAGCAAAATTTTGAGAATATGTAAAATATAAAAATTTAAAAAAAAAAAATACAATATCTAGAGTGCAAAAGACTGTCTTGCATATACACAAAAAAAATACAATTAATATCCTTTTTAACACTTTATGTTATCAATTATTAATGAACATTAAATTTTGTGCAAAAGTCAAAACAGTAAAAGGAAACAGCAATAATAAAAAGCTATAGTAAATAAAAAAGAAAACTACTATATTAACTATATACAATATTTATGCTAATGCTATGTTTTCTAGTTACTATATTTATAATTATATACTACATATAATAACTACTATAATAACCATATGTTAAACTATATACTGTACTAACTCTACAGTAGATAACTACTTGTGATTGTAGCAGAGGTCACAGATCATAATGCAGTGTCTTTTGCAAATGAAATTTTGACATTTTTATGAAAACAAAAGTGGTTTTGACATCCCTTGGGAGGCATCTTCGGCATCTTTTCCTCTTGGCTGAGGAACTAGCCAATGGAAGGACCAGCAGTGGATGGGTCAGCCGTGGACGGGGCCTGCACTGGAAAGACGAGCCGTGGACGGGTCAGCCGTGGACGGGCCTGCACTGGAAGGTCGAGCCGTGGACGGGCCTGCACTGGAAGGACGAGCCGTGGACGGGTCAGCCGTGGACGGGCCTGCACTGGAAGGTCGAGCCGTGGACGGGCCTGCACTGGAAGGACGAGCCGTGGACGGGTCAGCCGTGGACGGGCCTGCACTGGAAGGTCGAGCCGTGGATGGGCCTGCACTGGAAGGACGAGCCGTGGACCCTATGTAAAATCAAGGCAGTATGGCCCACGCACACCAGCCTCTCTGCATCTCTTCCAAAAACTGCAGGAAGAAGATGAACCAGCAGCAGGTCCCTTCATGGCAGACCCCTCCACGGCTCGTCCTTCCAGTGCAGGCCCCTCCACGGCTGACACGTCCACGGCTCGTCCTTCCAGTGCAGGCCCCTCCACGGCTGACCCGTCCACGGCTCGTCCTTCCAGTGCAGGCCCGTCCACGGCTCGACCTTCCAGTGCAGGCCCGTCCACGGCTGACCCGTCCACGGCTCGTCTTTCCAGTGCAGGCCCCTCCACGGCTGACCCATCCACTGCTGGTCCTTCCTTGGCTAGTTCCTCAGCCAAGAGGAAAAGATGCCGAAGATGCCTCCAAGGGATGTCAAAACCACTTTTGTTTGCAGGAAATGTCAAAATTTCATTTGCAAAAGAACCACTGGCATTATGGATCTGTGACCTCTGCTACAATCACAAGTAGTTATCTACTGTAGAGTTAGTACAGTATATAGTTTAACATATGGTTATTATAGTAGTTATTTATATGTAGTATATAATTATAAATATAGTAACTAGAAAACATAGCATTAGCATAAATATTGTATATAGTTCAATATAGTAGTTTCTTTTTTATTTACTAATAGCTTTTTATTATTGCTGTTTCCTTTTACTGTTTGACTTTTGCACAAAATTTAATGTTCATTAATAACTGATAAACATAAAGTTGTTAAAAAGGAATTAATTGTATTTTTTTTTTTTGTACAAATTCTGATATTAAAAAATGGGTAACAAATTACTTCTTGTGTTCTCTTTCTAACACAATGTTTAGGTTTGACTGTAATCATAATACAAAAAATTAACACTTTCAAATCATATTTATAACAAAAAAACTATCCCAAACTGGATAAGAAATAGTCTTTGAGATTGTTTAAATGTATGTTACAGCTATTCCACCATAATAAAAATGCTGAATCAATTGTCTAAAAAACAACTAGGCAATTCACCAAGCTGCTCTGTAGAGAAAACTATACAGGCATCAAGTTACACCTGTCATTACAGATGTTTTTTCTCGTTTTTTACAACCAGAGTGGCGCTAATCTGCCTTCAAAAATTAGTGTTGAATGGCTGAGTCTCTATTTTAACCTGAAATACTGCATTAATTAAAAAATAATAATTAAAAAAAAAAAAAAAAAAATTTAATTATTCTCAATGGCCAAAAAATGGATATTAATTACAGCATATAATATTAATTATTACCACAAAACCCTCTCAAAATGCAAATAAAAAAAGAAAAAATTATTATTAAACAAAAATGAATTCGAATGGTTTTACTGAAAAAAATTACAAGATGCGTTACAGGTGTGCCGGTCTACTTCTGACCGCGAAGAGCACAAGTGTGACTCCGAAACGAAGAGGCACCAGCAGATCATCTCACTTTATACTGCGTATAGAAGTAGAAACAAATCATTTGAGGCAGATAATTGCTGGAATCTGATGATGACAACCCAAACTTTACTAACAATACACACAATAATATAGTTTCATTTTCTAATAACTACGATCAAATGAACACAAATTAAAATAACACTAGTTGTGTTCACACAGAAGCAAACCGTGATCATAAAAAACTTACAAAAAGCACAAAATCGCTGGGGAC
The DNA here is from genome assembly GCA_036247105.1 of Cirrhinus mrigala. Classification (NCBI taxonomy): domain Eukaryota; kingdom Metazoa; phylum Chordata; class Actinopteri; order Cypriniformes; family Cyprinidae; genus Cirrhinus; species Cirrhinus mrigala. The sequence continues at coordinate 56,333 of JAMKFB010000277.1, read as the reverse complement.
TTCTTCACGTTTTCCTCACATGCTCGTTATCTGCTGTACTCGGTGTGTATTCAAGCCAGCTAAACACACAAATAGCGCTGTAACCGATGAAAACAATGCAGAAGCGATCTCGCATATTGTTGCTTATACAATTGTGTGTAAATACGCGAAATGATCTCAACTCACCTTAAGAAGACTGAAAGCATAACTCTTGCATAACATTGTCATCAGACAATGACTTTAAAAACAGCGTTTTGTGCACGAAGATTTTCGGACAGACTTTGTTGTAGCAAATCTTCTCTCTCATTCCACTAAAAAAAAAAAAAAAAAAAAAAAAATACCCAGTAGCAGCAACTTCCTGGTGCCACAAAATCACACTATATTGAGAGCAAGTGTTGCCGCGAATGTCCTGCAATTGAAGTCCAATAATTGCTTCTCGTATCGTTCATTGGCGCTTTAAAAGCCAACTTATGGTGTATTACCCCCACCATCTGGACTGGAGTGTGAAGCATCAACGGTAATGAATAAATGAATGAAGCATGAGGGAAACTTCAAAAATCAAATCACACTGCAAATAAAGGTTTCCTATAGATGTTTTGTGTCATTTAATGGAAGTTCCTATTTATGCTGATGTGTTGAAGTGTTCGTTTTTTAAAAAGGTTTGGTTTTAGCTAGTTTTATGATGCTTTAAAGGGGTCATCGGATGCCCATTTTCCACAAGTTGATACGATTCTTTAGGGTCTTAATGAAAAGTTCTATAATATACTTTGGTTATAAAATTCTCAATGGTTGTGTAAATCAGCTCTGCAAAAAATCATCCTGTTCTGGTCGAGGCTGCTTTAAAACCAAATGAGCTCTGCTCACCCACCGCCGCCCTGCCCTGCCTCTCTCTTCTCTCTGTGGAGTGACGAGGCCTGTTTAATTTAGCCGCTAAACTTGCTAACTAGCACATTATTAGGAAAATGCGATTGCAAAGATTTACAAAAAAAACCCTTATACTCACTTCTGCTGTAAGTTGAAGCTGGATCACGAATGATTCGCATGAAACATAGACGGATTATATGTAGATCGGGAGGTGCCATTCCCTTCACAAACAAACGTAAGCCACTGCATCTTCAGCAGCTTAGATGTCAGGAGTAAATCATGACCACTATGTTTCATTATTACATCCAGCAACACAACACCTCAGTCGTTTAATCAGAGATATTCTTGTCTAACTTACATCCCTGCTCCGGCATCAAAACAATGAAGGTCAGACTGTTACAGCTGATTTAAGGTGGGTCTGAGGTTAAGATGCTCATTTCAATCAACTATCGTGGGAGCGGCCTCTGTTGGTGTGACGCCACACCGATAGGGCATCTGAGAATGGCTCGATTTGAAAAAGGGGATATTATTTTTACAGATTAATTAAAAACCACTGCATGGATTTTTATCATTATCGGGCAGATTTGTACATACACTGACAACACACATTAATGTTCAAACAACATGTAAAAGTGAACTGCATCCAATGACCCCTTTAAAAACGGCTATTGTGGGTTGTAACAACGTACATTTACATTGGTTTACATAAATTACCAACACTGTAGTAATACAAAAGTGGATTGAAAATCGTTAGACTTTTATTTTATTATTATCTTTGACTTGCTGTCATATGAACATTATTTTGTTGCCAGAAGATGGTCTTTCTCAATGACTTAGTCATTCTCTGCCTGTTTAAAGGATATTTTTCAACTGTATCCCTTTGAAAACATGCATTTTTCTGTAAATCTGTTTTGAAATAAGTATTATAAAACGTGTTTGTAGGCTACATATACAACTCTTGGAGATGTTTATTTGATATCTGCAAGATGTATTTTTTAGATTGTTTGCTCATATGCAATACTTTTAGGACCATTTCCTATCATACGTCAAATAATGACGTCTATTAGAAGTCTTAAGATGTTTGTGATTTAGAATGTATGTAAAATTGACATTGAGAGACATCTGACAGATGTTTGTACACAGCATGATGCTTTCCAGATCAAGAGATCTTTAACAGACGCTTGCAGATTGTACGTGTGTTATCTGGGATGATTCTACTACAGTAAAATTGTAGTAATTACTAGGATTAAAATTGTGGGTAGCTTTGACTATAGTAGCCATAGTTTTTGAAATCATGGTAAATTTTGTAATTACTATAGTTTTACTAACTACAGTCAAAGTTAAACCATGGTTTTTGCAAGAAAGCTATGGTTGATTTGTTTTTACTATACATTTACTACAAATGCTGTGGTAAAACCATTGGTTAATTTTCAAAAGAGTACAAACTGATGATTGTGAATGATGATTTTCTATTGTGTGGACAATCGTTTTGCGTTGTGTTGAGGAAATGATTATGAATCCCGGTCCACTGCCAGATAAGTTCTGGCGGCTCATCAGAACAACAGTCAACTGCGCCCATGTAGAGCGATTTACAGCTTTGCATCGTCCAAACATCAGCTGGTTTTATTAATTAAAAATGCTTAACACTTACACATATCTTAAATAACACTGAACATACTTAAAGTTTGTTCAAAAAAAAACAGACATTTAATATGCACTCAGTATAGTACAATTAAAAAATATGGTAAGTGCATTAAAAAAACACAACTTAAGTGTTTCTTTTTAATCTTGATGTTTTGAAACTAAAGATCTTTCTCTGTCCTTTAAGTTTTGATTATATTAATTCCACACTGCATTTCCTTTCTTGCTCCATTTCTTTCCTGTTGTCTTCTATTCTGTCTTTTTCTCATACTCTATTTAGCTCCTCTTGTATCTTCTTCTTAGTCCTCTCCTTAATATCTCCTTTATATCGTTCTTCTCTTTCTTCTTTATCATGATTCTCCTCTTTCTTCCTCCCATTTTCATGTTCATTCTCTCATCTCTTGTTCAAGTTTCTGATTAATATTCATCCCAATTTTCCTTTTCTATATTTACGCCTTCTCTCATCATCTTCTTCTCTTCTCTTCTTTTCTTCCTCTATCATCTCTTGCTTAAGTCTCTGATTATATTCATTCCACAATTCCTGTTCTTTTTTTCTCCATATTTCTCCTCCTCTTCTTCTCTTTGTCTTTCCTGTTGTTTCTGTTTCTCAGCTCCTCTTGGATCTGTCTCTTTTGTTCCTCCGTGTCTTTAATGTCTCTTTTATATTGTTCTTCTCTCTCTCTAAATTCTTCTTCTCTTCTCTTTCTCTCTTTCTCATGATTCTTCCTTTCTTATCTTCGATGTTAATCTTCAACATTTTTTTCTCTTCTTCATGTTTGTTCATCAGTTTCTTCTTTTCCTCTGTTCACTTGCTCCACTTCCTCCATCAGTATTTCTTTTGTTGTTCTTGTTTTCTCTTTCCATCTCTCTGAACATCTTACATGAGTAGTAACTCCCTCCGTTTGTTTTTCACCATGTTGTCTATCTTCTGCAGTAGATCAGTCACCTGTGTTTGGTCTCCAGTTCATTATTATTGAACACATGGAATCTGTTTTCCACACGATTTCAATCCAGGTTTTTAAGGGCAGATCCAGGTTCATCCAGAAACTGTTCAATGGTCTTGTTCTTCAGTTTGTCTCCATTGGTAAAATAGCACTATGGTTGTACATTAAAGGAGAGTTTTCACAAACGTCTCTTGGATGATCTTCACTGATTTTGCTTCTTCTTGAGTGAAATCGTCCCAGTGGAATCAGTTAAGAGAAACACATGGGTCCAGGCAGGATCATGGAGATGCAGTTAGTGAATTTCTCTCTGGATTCCTCATTAGTCAGATCAGTATATCGAACAGTCCAGGAGTGTCGATCACAGTAATGTGTCTGCTGTTGATTTCAGCTGTCACTTTCTGACACTCTTTAGTAACAGATTTTTGAGAAATGTCTGATTATAAACACTTTTCTTCCTAAGATGGTGTTTCCAGTTGAATCTCTCTCCCAGCTCCAGTTTTCCCCAGCATCACCAATCCTCAGCTCATCTTCTCTTTCTCTTGAATCTTAAAATGGATCGAAGGAGAAAAAAAAAAACAAATGAAAAACAAATCAATGAATTTCAAGTGAAGATTGTCAATTATCAGAGAATAGTGTGTGTGTAATTTATACTGAAACATCATGTGTTGCTAATCATTTCTAATTCATTTCTTCAATCATTATCTCTGTTATTGTTTTGTTTCACAAAATCTGTGTAGACTTTAGAAGTCATGAAAAGTGTTTATTCCATGCAGATTTTCTGATCATTGACCTTGTGACTGAAACCATGTCTTTAATGATGGATTCTCCTCTTCATTTCTTCTAATTCCTTCAGTTTTTCCATCTGTGTCTCCATCAATGTCTCAGTGGGAGAAGCAAAAACCATTATTTTCCTCAACCATCACTGCTCCAGTTTCTCCATCAACACAGACACTTGTGTGTTCAGGTCAATGAAATTATGTCGTCCTCCAAAACTCACAATGACAGACTGTGTTTCTTCATTTAGTTTTTACTGTCTGATGCTCTGAATTCATGCTTTATGAGGATCATGATGTGTTTGTTGATTCTTGAGCTGAAGATCCTCTGGATATCTCCTCTATTTCTGCTTTGTCTTCAATTATTAATTGGAGCATCAGTAATGATGATGATGAAAACAATGAACTCCAGGATGACAAAGAGACACAAAACACAGCGGTGAGTCTGACGCATCACTTCCTCCTCTGAGAGCTGATGTTTGAACAGAGCGCTGGAAGCTCCACCAGACTGATCAGACGTCCATGAAGCTCCACGTCTCTCCTCACACACTCTGAGCTGAGCTCTGATCTTCTCTCGCTCTGATCAGAAATCAGGTTTGATATGAAGGATTTAATTCTCTGTTACCCCAACACACAACCAGATTCAGCTTCACACACTCTGGATCTGTGACAAAGGAATAATACTAGATTAACAGTGTGGTTTGAACTTTACATTATTGCCGCATTCACATCTCACTGGAATTACTGCAATCTGGCTACTGCAGCACTTAAAAATTCTGATAATTGCCATAGGGACTGTTACTAAAATACTGCACGGTCCACAAACTTGCTTCGGGCCCTTTTCATTTTTTTGTTATTTTGAAACTGTAAAACTATGGAAAATAAAAACTTAATCATAAAATAATATTAAAAATATTATTGCTGTTGTCTTTAACATCAATGCCTTTTATAAAAAAATTATCATCTTTGATTCACATAGCTATTGACAGGAACATAAATTTGACATGGGGGTTGCCTAAACTTATGCCCAGTAACAATTTCTGTTGCTGTTGATTCAGTTGTCCAAAATGCTGTATTTTAAATCTCAGTGCAATGCAATGGTGTTGGTAACGTACAGCTTAAATGATATATAGCATATCAGACTGGAAGGTAAAAAGTCAAATAGCATGAGCTTAAAATGGTAGTAGAGGTAACAGAGCATCACAATAATAGAGGTAAGTTATTTAAGTCTGGAAATACAGTACACATCTTAATTTTTTTTTTTTTTTTGCGATTTCTAAAACGCTAGGCAAACTCTGGGCAAAGGTCATGTATGTGTATTCAGTCTTTAGGGTCTG
>JAMKFB010000277.1:17480-50295 GCA_036247105.1 Cirrhinus mrigala | reverse complement strand
GTGGTACTGAACTTATTGTAATTGTTTCCTATAGTTGCTAAGCAACGGAACTAGGTTGTAATTAAAAGGTTGTGGTTAACATGATTTAACATCGATTTAATACATTGTTTTTAGCGAGGTGTCAAGCAGCTGGGAAAGCAAGAAAAGAAACGAAATCAAGCCTCTGGTTGCATGTTTGACTCACATGACAGTAAGGTTTTACTTCATTAAAACTTACACGATTTTTTTCCGCGTGGATCAGGGCAAATTAATAATTTTCACCTTGAAAATAATAATAAAAAAGTGTAGGGCACGTTTGTCTCCTTTCTTAACGTGGACTTGTATGCTCCCTGATCGTCAGTACAGCAATATTCCATTCTATCGGTCTAATAAGAAACAAAATAAGTCGTGGCTTTTAAGATTTTTACGGCTATTGCGTGTCAACATCCGGGTATTTCTCCACGAAACATGTTAACACAAAACGTGTAAGTTTCACGTCTGAGGAGGTTAAACCGTGACAGCTACACGTTTTCCAAAGTGGACCAACGTGATTATGTCACGTCTTGGCGTGATACCAGGTTGTGTACAGATGTAACGGTGTTAAAGAAGATGTGCTGTTCCGATCTTGAAGCGCTCTTCATTGACTGTAAGCCGTTCTATTCGCCGCGAGAGTTTTGCTCGTTCATTCTCATAAGCGTCTACATTCCACCGCAAGCGAACGTAAGCCTGGCTCTACAGAAACTCGCCGATTAGATCGCAGACACGGAGCAAAAACACCCGGACTCTGTTTTAATCATTCTTGGGGATTTTAACAAAGCAAATCTCTCCCGTGAACTGCCTAAATACAGTCAGCATGTTACATGTCCCACCAGAGACAGTAATATATTGGATCAGTGTTACACCACAATAAGGAATGCATATCACTTTGTCCCACGGGCCGCTTTGGGACTCTCTGATCACTGCCTGGTTCATCTTATACCATCCTACAGGCAAAAACTTAAATCTGCTAAACCTGTAGTGAAGACTGTAAAGAGATGGACCAATGAAACAGAGCGGGTTTTACAGGTCTGTTTCGAATTGACTGATTGGAGTGTTTTTGAAGCTGGTGCAAACGATCTGGACGAGCTCACAGAGACTGTAACATCCTATATCAGTTTCTGTGAAGATATGTGCATTCCTACCAGGACTTATTTAACTTACAACAACGACAAACCATGGTTCACTGCAAAACTCAGACAGCTCTGTCAAGCCAAAGAAGATGCTTACAGGTATGGGGACAAAGTCTTGTACAAACAGGCCAAGTACACACTGGAAAAGGAGATTAAAGTGGCAAAGAGGAATTATTCCGAAAGCTAAGGAACAAATTCTATTCCAGTGACGTTTCATCAGTGTGGAAAGGTCTGAAAGTCATTACCAACTACAAGACACCATCCCCCAGCACTGTAGAGAACCAACAACTGGCAGACGATCTGAATGAGTTTTATTGCAGGTTTGAAAAAACACCATTGACACCTCCAACAACCCTCCTCTCCCCCACTCCTGCTCTTCAGATCAGTGAAGACGAGGTGCGCCAGGTCTTCAGAAAGAACAAAAGAAGAAAGGCACCAGGCCCAGAAGGCGTGACACCAACCTGTCTGAAAACCTGTGCTGACCAGCTGGCCCCCATCTTCTCACAGATCTTCAACAGGTCTCTGGAGTTGTGTGAAGTCCCTTCGTGCTTCAAACGCTCCACTATCATCCCCATCCAAAGAAACCCAAGATAACAGGACTTAATGACTACAGACCTGTGGCGCTCACGTCTGTCGTCATGAAGTCGTTCGAAAAACTGGTTCTGGCTTACCTGAAGGACATCACCGGACCCTTACTGGACCCCCTGCAGTTTGCTTACAGAGCAAACAGGTCCGTGGATGATGCAGTAAACATGGGACTGCACTTCATCCTGCAACATCTGGATAAATCAGGGACTTATGTGAGGATCCTGTTTGTGGACTTCAGTTCGGCCTTCAACACTATCATCCCAAACCTACTCCTGCAAAAATTAACTCAGCTCTCCGTGCCTACCTCCATCTGTCAGTGGATCACCAGCTTCTTGACAGACAGACAGCAACTAGTAAAGCTGGGAAAATTCTCATCCTGCACTCGCACAATCAGCACAGGTGCTCCTCAGGGCTGTGTCCTCTCCCCACTGCTCTTTTCCCTCTACACCAACGACTGCGCCTCCAAAGACCCCTCTGTCAAACTCCTGAAGTTTGCGGATGACACTACAGTCATCGGCCTCATTCAGGATGGTGACGAGTCTGCCTACAGACAGGAGGTTAAAGAGCTAACTGTCTGGTGCAGCCATAACAACCTGGAGCTTAACACGCTCAAAACAGTAGAGATGACAGTAGACTTCAGGAGGAACCCCCCTGCACTACCCCCTCTCACCATCATGGACAGCACTGTAAAGACAGTGGAGACATTCAGATTCCTCGGCAACACCATCTCTCAGGACCTGAAGTGGGACATCCACATTGGTGCAATTGTCAAAAAGGCCCAGCAGAGGCTGTTCTTCCTTCGCCAACTGAGGAAGTTCAACCTGCCTCAGGAACTACTGAAACAGTTTCACACTGCCATCATCGAATCTGTCCTCTGCACCTCAATAACTGTCTGGTTCAACTCAGCTACCAAATCTGACCACAGAAGACTGCATCGGACAGTCCGGACTGCTGAGCGAATTATTGGCACAATCCTTCCTACTCTCCAAGAACTGTACTTATCCAGAGTGAGCAAAAAGGCTGGCAAAATCACTCTGGACCCCTCACATCCAGCACACTCCCTCTTTGAACTGTTGCCGTCCGGTCGACGCTACAGAGCACTGAGCACCAGAACAGCCAGGCACAGGAACAGTTTCTTCCCTCAAGCAATCCATCTCATGAACACTTCACAATAAACGTGGAACATACAACACTATTATACATTCACTTATCCAGTTATTTATTTAACACACATACTTATTTACACTTCTAATTGCACCTTACGTACATAGTAAATTGTTTATTTTGTATTTTGGATTTTGTATATTGTAAAAATGTTATTGCTATTTTTGCACATTGTATGTCTTGTATAATTGTATATTGTTCTTTTTATTATGTCTTTTTTGTGTCTGGTACTGTCACTGTCATTCTATTGCACTGTGGAGCTTCCGTCACTACAACAAATTCCTAGTATGTGTAAACATACATGGCAATAAAGCACATTCTGATTCTGATTCTGATTCTGATCTAATGTCAACTTCTTTCGTCACACCAGTACTTTACACTGCAGTACTTTACTGCAAAAAAAAAAAATCTTAATGAAGAATTTCAGTCAGGTTCCAGGCCCCATCACAGCACAGAAACTGCACTTGTTAAAATCACTAATGACTTGCTTCTTGCTTCAGACCAAGTGCTGCATTCAACACAATACATCATGACATACTAATAGATCAACTACAAAATTATGCAGATATCCAAGGGCAGGCTTTAAGATGGTTTAGATCCTACCTGTCTGATCGCTACCACTTCGTTTATTTAAATGGGGAGTCATCTCAGTTATCACCAGTAAAGTATGGAGTGCCACAAGGATCTGTCCTAGGTGCTCTGCTAATTTCAATATACATGCTGCCCCTTGGTAATATTATTAGAAAATACGAGATTAGTTTCCATTGTTACACTCATGATACTCAACTACATATCTCAACAAGACCAGATGAAACTTCTAAATTATCCAAGTTAACAGAGTGTGTTAAAAATATAGAAGATTGGATGACCAATAATTTTCTCCTATTAAATTCAGATAAGACAGAGATTTTACTTATTGGACCAAAAAAAAAGAACACAGAATCTCTTGGATTATAATTTGCAACTAGACGGATGTACTGTTACTTCCTCTACAGTCAAAAGTCTGAGTGTTATATTAGACTGCAAAATCATATTTCTCACGTTACAAAAACAGCATTCTTCCATCTTAGAAACATTGCCAAGCTATGAAATATGTTACCGGCTTCTGATGCAGAAAATCTAGTTAATGCATTCATGACCTCTAGACTGGACTATTGTAATGCACTACTAGGTGGTTGTCCTGCATCTTTAATAAACAAGCTACAGATAGTCCAGCTAGAGTCCTTGCAACGTCAAGTAAATATGAACATATTAACCCAATTTTACAGTCTCTGCACTTGCTCTGCATCAGTTACAAAATATTACTTCTTTTTTTCGATGAGCATCAAAGCTTTAATGAAAAAAAGACTTTCAAACAATCTCTGCCGAACAGAAGCGCTGAAGCAAACCTGTTAAACGCATCTCCAGTTGTGCAGCATGAGAGAGATCGAAAATGAAGGAAGCGTGCGAACTGTGAAGTAGTGTCCATTTCGTCCACAACTTGAAGAAACTACAACAGGTAAAGCTGTCAGCTGTGCTCTTAGTCTATATGCTGTGTTCTGTTAATGCACGGACTTCAAATTATTTGTAGTGCACTTGCCGTCCAGTAATCAAAAAAAGCTTTGTTACCTTTTAATAAACAAAGTATCAGGTTTAAAATTATGCCAAATTCATAACGAAATTCAAAAAATAAATACAGTTTGGGCACTCTTTAATGAGCGATCGCTTTAGCACCTGTGGAAAACATGTAACGCTTATAAACAATGCCATGTAACAACACATTTACATTTACAACACATTTATTAAAAAGAAAAATGTAAATGTACAGTATTTCTGAAAAAAAAAATAAATAAATAAAAAAAATGTTAATTCTTTTTTTGTAAAAATCAATGAATTGGAGCTGCTTTTGATTATTATAATTTAAAGGGAACCATTAAAAAGTAATGGAAAACACAGAATTTGGTCAAAATAAAACTGTAAAACTCAAATTAATTACTAAAAATTAATTAGACAGGCTTTTTGATTAAATTTAATTTAACCATTAAAACAGAGTATAGAGTATATATAGAAAAAATCATTTGGAAATAAAACGAATTTCATAGGATCCTATAATTATAATGAATTTCTGTGGTAACAAAAATATTTGTTAGTCAACAGTAGCCTTTAAAATGACAAACAAATACATATATAATAGCAATGAGGCAATAATAATTAGTTTAAATAAAGTATCAAAACCAACAAATCATATGGTTTTATTGCACAAAACTGTGAAAATACATCATGTGTTATAAACAACAGAGCTAATATAGATTACGCAGTACGATAAAGGCCTACACAGGGCGACAACGGCCTGGCCTTTTTACACACCACTGCGCCATCTAATCCTTATTTAATATCAACTAAACAACATTAAATTCAAATGTCCACTTAATCTTTAATATGTGCCAATTTCTGTACAACAGAAATGCTACAGCCACTGTAATTTAATGAATACATGCACAAAACGTGTAAATTCAAAAGTGAAGGTTTGAGCTTTTATTTTGAAATCACGATGAATAGTTAGCATAGAGAAATTGATGTACTCTTCTGAGTTTGCTTGGGTTTATAAATGATTTTACAAATCTACGGTGGCCGAGAAGTGCAAAACAAATCACAATTCTGAAAACGAAACAACAAATTACAAACACAAACGCAAATTTAAAAAAACTAAAGTCAGAAAACACGGGACTCGCAACAAACTGCATGATTTTCTCTGTACCACTAATGACCTACTTCCTAAATATAATGTAGAAACTTACAATTTTCTTGTCATGAATCTGGTCGGTGACCTGCGGTCCGCTCACCACCAGATGTCGCTCTCGCTCTGTCATTACACACTGACTGTTGCTCTACACCCCGGACTACATATTCCACTATCCATCGCGCTGATTGCATCAGCACCTGTGGCCAATCAGGCGCCCTATTTAAGCCCCCGACTTTCCCTCGGTAACTCACCAAGTATTGTGGAGTGTTTTGTGGAGAACTGTGTTGGTTGCGTTTAGCGCTCCCCTAGTGCTAGCACCTTAACAGAGTTGTTCCTTAGTTTCCTGAGTTCCTAGTTCCTGTGTTCCTTAGTTTAGTATTCTCGCCTGGCCACCTCGTTTTCGTCTGTCTCGCCGCCTGCCTTTCTGACTCTCGCTCGTTGTAAGGATTACCCCTCTGCCTCACGTCATGGACTATGTTCGTCGCTGATCGACCCACACCTGCCTCACGGACGACTCTTGTGCCTCGCTCTAACATACCTGTTTGTAACTGTCCTGACCCCACCAGCTTGACCATGTATTTGTCTCGTCCTATTAATAAAAGCATGCGTTTGGATCCCCTCGCCTCTCGTCTCCCTCTCCACATTACATTTCTATAAAGCTGCTTTGAAAAGATTTGTATCCTGAAAAGCGCTATACAGTAAAAATAAACTTGAACTGAATTAAAAATACCAACGATAACAAGAACGCAGCATCCACTCTCTTCTCTTATCCAGTGGCCTGTAGCACGAAGTGGGGTTTGGTTTTTACCCAGGTAAGTTCGAGTTTAATTTGAGCAAACTGTAAGTTTTCAGGCTCAAGAAGGTGGATTGGTTTTCGGCAGGTTTCGTCACCATAGTAACTTATGCTACACAGCTACCCTGCTCCAGAGCAGGTTTTATTCTGGGTTAGAGATCGCAAACTCAAACTAGACCAATCAGCTGTGAGCAAAGTGACATATATCTGATGCAATGAAGCCATTCCCCTGTATCTCTAGCTCCAAATTAAAGCAGTTTACAGTCAAAGAATTTTATAAATAAAATTGCCTGACTTTTGCTTATTTTTTAAAATATAAAATATAATTTAATAATTAATTATAATTTAGAATTAATATAATTTATTCCTGCGATGCAAAGCTAAATTTTCATCAGCTGTTACTCCAGTCTTAAGTGTGACATTTTTCAGATTCTTCAGTTTTTTTGGAACCCTTTGATTCTTTTTTTCAGGATTCTTTGATAAATAAGTTAAAAAAGAACAGCATTTATTCAAAATATAAATCTTTTTTATCAATGTAAATCTATGCTATCACATTTAACACATCCTTGGTGAATAAAAGGATTTAATTTCTTTCAAAAAAAAGAAAGAATAAAAATGTACTAACCCAAACTTTTGAACAGTAGTGTATATTGTTAGAAAACCATATTGTTAGAACCATATGTTAGAATCAGCATATGAGAATGATTTCTGAAGGATCATGTGACACTAAAGACTGGAGTAACAGCTGATAAAAATCCAGCTTTGCATCACAGGAATAAATTATATTTTAAAGTGCATTAAAATAAAAACCATTGTTTTATATAGTAATAACATTTTGCAATATTACTGTTTTTTTCTGTATTTTTGATCAAATAAATGCAGCCTTAATGAGCATAAGAGTCTTCTTTAAAAAAAAAAAAAAAAAAAAAAAAAAACATTACAAGTCTTACTGATCCCAAAACTTTTGAGCAGCTGTGTAATTAATTATATCATGTGGCAATTAATTTTAAGCTTCGTTTTTAAATTAAATTAATATGTACATACAGATAGCTTTAATATATCCAACCTTTATAATGACCAAACCTATGTTTTCTTTTTGAGCTCTGTGTAAAACTATATATAAATAATTAAATTCAGTTGATTCCTTTGCATAGTCATATATTTTCTGTTTATTTCTGCCTTGTAAATGCATTTAAATTTACAAAATTTTTAATAACAGCATCACTTATTCTTCAGCAGAAAAGTGAATTGCGCCAACTCTCGCAAGAAGTGAATCCAGCAGACGCTTTGCTGACGCTCTCCATGTTCTGTGTGATTGGCTATTTGGTGCACGTGTCACACTTTCAGGTGGACGCGCTCCAGAGTTAAATCACAAACTCTGATTGGATAGAGAATGTTTATATCAAGCTTTGTGAGCCCGGTGAACCTAAACTAAACCAGGTTGGCTTTATCGGGTTTTGTCAACTCAAAACGTACTCTGCAACTCTGAGTTTATCTCGCTTCGTGCTACAGGCCACAGGATACTCTCCTTCTGTGTGTGTTTACGAAACAGCACCACCATTCTCATCATTTTGTGCAATAGAAGCTGCCACCCGTCACATGATCCTAGCTCAAATCTTATTGGACGGCCCATGTTTTTGCTTTGCGAAACTGAAAAGACTCGTTAAACTGATTGTTAAAAAACATTCACATTATCAGTGCTTGAATGTTCGCAGTCTATGTGGTAGCATGACTTTTGCCCTGCCCAAAAAATCCTGAACACAAAAATGGTGAAAATTGGTTTAATGGTTTACTCCACAATTAAGTGCTAGCCTACATAGTTCGCTGTCTTTGTAAAAAGTTTCAGCAATGCACTTCTAACATTAATAATGTGTTTAGAAGCAATTCTCAGAATCGACTGTACATAGACTTTAAATTAATTATCCCTGCAGCTCTTCAGACCTTAGCATGTTTTATATTAGTAGTATTAGAATTAAGATAAATTATCCTAGTAGTTTTTTGTTTTTTTGTACAGAAACAGTGAATCACCAACATCTCAATCACCACTAGCCCGAATTACAAATTTGCAGGCATTCATTTTCATTTATACATTACATATTTCCACTTTTTATTTCTAATTACTACAGATCTAAGATTAAAAGTGTAGTTGTCATGCTTGTATCATGTCACATACAAACGGATATTACTAAAAAGAGGATGTTCAGCAGCTCTGATAATATTGCTGAGCCCCAGACTAGAAACACTCCCTCTGGTGCTCTTCGGTCACTTTTGACCGAAAATTTTTCTGTTTTAAAATTTTAAAAATCACAGCTTCATCGGAATGGTATGAAACTCTGTGACTTTTATGCCATTTGGAATGTCAACACAAAAAAAAATTGAGGGCATGATTCAAGCAGGCTAAGTGGTCGTAAAAAAAATAGTCACACTTGTACTCTTCGGTCTAAAATGACCGACCATAGGAAATGAATGGGAAATCGACAAAAATACAAATATTCAGAGAATTTTTGTGTGTACAATTTACAAATCCTCCACAATGCTGAAAAAAAGTACACAGCAGTGAAGGGGTGACACTCTAAAACACACCCATTCATAAACACACCCATTCACACACACACACACACACACACACACACACACACATTATATACACACCTCTCTTCGGTCACTTTTGACCGAAACATTTTCGGTTTTGAATTTTTCAAAAAATCACAGCTTCATCAGAACGGTACCAAATTCAGTGACTTTTATGGCATTTGGAATGTGAACACACATAAAAAATGAGGGCACGATTCCAAAAAAAAAAAAAAACAACTTGTGCTCTTTGGTCTAAAATGACCGACCACAGGAAATGAATGGGAAATCGACAAAAATACAAAAATTTAGAGAATTTTTCTGTCTCTTTCTCACACATCCACACACACGCACAAATGAACTGTAACACAGCAAATTGAGAATATGTAAAATAAAAAAAATATATATAAAAAAATTACATATCCAGAGTGCAAAAGACACACACTCTCTTGCATATACAAATTCAGAGAGTATCTATGTATACAATCTACAAATCAGCTGCAACGCTGAAAAAAGTGAAGGGGTGACACTGATGTAGACACATCCACTCACACACAGACGTGCACACACACACACACACACACACACACACACACACACACACCTATGAACTACGGTGTCTATAAACAGAGCAGAGTTTTGAGAATATGTAAAATCCATTCAATAACTCAGTCATAATTCAGCGAAAGCTCACAACAGTGAAGGGGTGTTACTCTAAAACATACACATTCATAAACACACACACACACACACACCTATGAACTGTGCATTTGGAAGCTCGGGCTTGTTCCATTACATTGTTTCGAGCGTTTTTTTTCCTTTTTTTGAAGGAGCTTTGTGTCAACAGCATAAGAAGTAAAAAAAAAAATAATAATAATAATAGTCACATGGCGATATGTTCCTGAAGGTCATGCATCGTTTGTTTCACAACTTGCTTACCCAGGTTTTTCTCATGTCCATGGACTGTACATTTACCCATTTTTCTCAAATATCTCAGACGAGTGACAGCTTGTCATTTTGATTTCTTGCAGCTCTTGTTCTTGTCATCAAATCTCACAACCCTTGACTGTGTGTGGAATGTTTTCTGTCTCTCTCACACATCCACACACACAAATGAACTGTAACACAGCAAATTTTGAGAATATGTAAAATATAAAAATTTAAAAAAAAAAAATACATATCTAGAGTGCAAAAGACTGTCTTGCATATACACAAAAAAAATACAATTAATTCCTTTTTAACACTTTATGTTATCAATTATTAATGAACATTAAATTTTGTGCAAAAGTCAAACAGTAAAAGGAAACAGCAATAATAAAAAGCTATAGTAAATAAAAAAGAAACTACTATATTAACTATATACAATATTTATGCTAATGCTATGTTTTCTAGTTACTATATTTATAATTATATACTACATATAATAACTACTATAATAACCATATGTTAACTATATACTGTACTAACTCTACAGTAGATAACTACTTGTGATTGTAGCAGAGGTCACAGATCATAATGCAGTGTCTTTTGCAAATGAAATTTTGACATTTTTTGAAAACAAAAGTGGTTTTGACATCCCTTGGGAGGCATCTTCGGCATCTTTTCCTCTTGGCTGAGGAACTAGCCAAGGAAGGACCAGCAGTGGATGGGTCAGCCGTGGACGGGCCTGCACTGGAAAGACGAGCCGTGGACGGGTCAGCCGTGGACGGGCCTGCACTGGAAGGTCGAGCCGTGGACGGGCCTGCACTGGAAGGACGAGCCGTGGACGGGTCAGCCGTGGACGGGCCTGCACTGGAAGGTCGAGCCGTGGACGGGCCTGCACTGGAAGGACGAGCCGTGGACGGGTCAGCCGTGGACGGGCCTGCACTGGAAGGTCGAGCCGTGGATGGGCCTGCACTGGAAGGACGAGCCGTGGACCCCTATGTAAAATCAAGGCAGTATGGCCCACGCACACCAGCCTCTCTGCTTCTCTTCCAAAAACTGCAGGAAGAAGATGAACCAGCAGCAGGTCCCTTCATGGCAGACCCCTCCACGGCTCGTCCTTCCAGTGCAGGCCCCTCCACGGCTGACACGTCCACGGCTCGTCCTTCCAGTGCAGGCCCCTCCACGGCTGACCCGTCCACGGCTCGTCCTTCCAGTGCAGGCCCGTCCACGGCTCGACCTTCCAGTGCAGGCCCGTCCACGGCTGACCCGTCCACGGCTCGTCTTTCCAGTGCAGGCCCCTCCACGGCTGACCCATCCACTGCTGGTCCTTCCTTGGCTAGTTCCTCAGCCAAGAGGAAAAGATGCCGAAGATGCCTCCCAAGGGATGTCAAAACCACTTTTGTTTGCAGGAAATGTCAAAATTTCATTTGCAAAAGACACTGCATTATGATCTGTGACCTCTGCTACAATCACAAGTAGTTATCTACTGTAGAGTTAGTACAGTATATAGTTAACATATGGTTATTATAGTAGTTATTATATGTAGTATATAATTATAAATATAGTAACTAGAAAACATAGCATTAGCATAAATATTGTATATAGTTAATATAGTAGTTTCTTTTTTATTTACTATAGCTTTTTATTATTGCTGTTTCCTTTTACTGTTTGACTTTTGCACAAAATTTAATGTTCATTAATAACTGATAACATAAAGTGTTAAAAAGGAATTAATTGTATTTTTTTTTTTTGTACAAATTCTGAATTAAAAAATGGGTAACAAATACTTCCTTGTGTTCTCTTTCTAACACAATGTTTAGGTTTGACTGTAATCATAATACAAAAAATTAACACTTCAAATCATATTTATAACAAAAAACTATCCCAAACTGGATAAGAAATAGTCTTTGAGATTGTTTAAATGTATGTTCAGCTATTCCACCTAATAAAAATGCTGAATCAATTGTCTAAAAACAACTAGGCAATTCACAAGCTGCTCTGTAGAGAACTATACAGGCATCAAGTTACACCTGTCATTACAGATGTTTTTCTCGTTTTTTACAACCAGATGGCGCTAATCTGCCTTCAAAAATTAGTGTTGAATGGCTGAGTCTCTATTTTAACCTGAAATACTGCATTAATTAAAAAATAATAATTAAAAAAAAAAAAAAAAAATTTAATTATTCTCAATGGCAAAAAAATGGATATTAATTACAGCATAAATATTAATTATTACCACAAAACCCTCTCAAAATGCAAAATAAAAAAGAAAAAATATTATTAAACAAAAATGAATTCGAATGGTTTTACTGAAAAAAATTACAAGATGCGTTACAGGTGTCCGGTCACTTCTGACCGCGAAGAGCACAAGTGTGACTCCGAAACGAAGAGCACCAGCAGATCATCTCACTTTATACTGCGTATAGAGTAGAAACAAATCATTTGAGGCAGAATAATTGCTGGAATCTGATGATGACACCCAACTTTACTAACAATACACACAATAATATAGTTTCATTTTCTAATAACTACGATCAAATGAACACAAATTAAAATAACACTAGTTTTGTTCACACAGAAGCAAACCGTGATCATAAAACTTACAAAAGCACAAAATCGCTGGGGACTTCTTCACGTTTTCCTCACATGCTCGTTATCTGCTGTACTCGGTGTGTATTCAAGCCAGCAAACACACAAATAGCGCTGTAACCGATGAAAACAATGCAGAAGCGATCTCGCATATTGTTGCTTATACAATTGTGTGTAAATACGCGAAATGATCTCAACTCACCTTAAGAAGACTGAAAGCATAACTCTTGCATAACATTGTCATCAGACAATGACTTTAAAAACAGCGTTTGTGCACGAAGATTTCGGACAGACTTTGTTGTAGCAAATCTTCTCTCTCATTCCACTAAAAAAAAAAAAAAAAAAAAAAATCCCCAGTAGCAGCAACTTCCTGGTGCCACAAATCACACTATATTGAGAGCAAGTGTGCCGCGAATGTCCTGCAATTGAAGTCCAATAATTGCTTCTCGTATCGTTCATTGGCGCTTTAAAAGCCAACTTATGGTGTATTACCCCCACCATCTGGACTGGAGTGTGAAGCATCAACGGTAATGAATAAATGAATGAAGCATGAGGGAAACTTCAAAAATCAAATCACACTGCAAATAAAGGTTTCCTATAGATGTTTTGTGTCATTTAAGGAAGTTCCTATTATGCTGATGTGTTGAAGTGTTCGTTTTTTAAAAGGTTTGGTTTTAGCTAGTTTTATGATGCTTTAAAGGGGTCATCGGATGCCCATTTTCCACAAGTTGATACGATTCTTTAGGGTCTTAATGAAAAGTCTATAATATACTTTGGTTAAAAATTCTCAATGGTTGTGTAAATCAGCTCTGCAAAAATCATCCTGTTCTGGTCGAGGCTGCTTTAAAACCAAATGAGCTCTGCTCACCCCACCCCGCCCTGCCCTGCCTCTCTCTTCTCTCTGTGGAGTGACGAGCCTGTTTAATTTAGCCGCTAAACTTGCTAACTAGCACATTATTAGGAAAATGCGATTGCAAAGATTTACAAAAAAAACCCTTATACTCACTTCTGCTGTAAGTGAAGCTGGATCACGAATGATTCGCATGAACATAGACGGATATATGTAGATCGGGAGGTGCATTCCCTTCACAAACAAACGTAAGCCACTGCATCTTCAGCAGCTTAGATGTCAGGAGTAAATCATGACCACTATGTTCATTATTACATCCAGCAACACAACACCTCAGTCGTTTAATCAGAGATATTCTTGTCTAACTTACATCCCTGCTCCGGCATCAAAACAATGAAGGTCAGACTGTTACAGCTGATTTAAGGTGGGTCTGAGGTAAGATGCTCATTTCAATCAACTATCGTGGGAGCGGCCTCTGTTGGTGTGACGCCACACCGATAGGCATCTGAGAATGGCTCGATTTGAAAAAGGGGATATTATTTTTACAGATTAATTAAAAACCACTGCATGGATTTTTATCATTATCGGGCAGATTTGTACATACACTGACAACACACATTAATGTTCAAACAACATGTAAAAGTGAACTGCATCCAATGACCCCTTTAAAAACGGGCTATTGTGGGTTGTAACAACGTACATTTACATTGGTTTACATAAATTACCAACACTGTAGTAATACAAAGTGGATTGAAAATCGTTAGACTTTTATTTTATTATTATCTTTGACTTGCTGTCATATGAACATTATTTTGTTGCCAGAAGATGGTCTTTCTCAATGACTTAGTCATCTCTGCCTGTTTAAAGGATATTTTTCAACTGTATCCTTGAAACATGCATTTTCTGTAAATCTGTTTTGAAATAAGTATTATAAAACGTGTTGTAGGCTACATATACAACTCTTGGAGATGTTTATTTGATATCTGCAAGATGTATTTTTTAGATTGTTTGCTCATATGCAATACTTTTAGGACATTTCCTATCATACGTCAAATAGACGTCTATTAGAAGTCTTTAAGATGTTTGTGATTTAGAATGTATGTAAAATTGACATCTTAGAGACATCTGACAGATGTTTGTACACAGCAGATGCTTTCCAGATCAAGAGATCTTTAACAGACGTCTTGCAGATGTACGTGTGTTATCTGGGATGATTCTACTACAGTAAAATTGTAGTAATACTAGAGTAAAATTGTGGTAGCTTTGACTATAGTAGCCATAGTTTTTGAAATCATGGTAAATTTTGTAATTACTATAGTTTTACTACTACAGTCAAAGTTAAACCATGGTTTTTGCAAGAAAGCTATGGTTGATTTTGTTTTTACTATACATTTACTACAAATGCTGTGGTAAAACCATGGTTAATTTTCAAAAGAGTACAAACTGATGATTGTGAATTGATGATTTCTTATTGTGTGGACAATCGTTTTGCGTTGTGTGAGGAAATGATTATGAATCACGGTCCACTGCCAGATAAGTTCTGGCGGCTATCAGAACAACAGTCAACTGCGCCCATGTAGAGCGATTTACAGCTTTGCATCGTCCAAACATCAGCTGGTTTTATTATTAAAATGCTTAAACTTACACATATCTTAAATAACACTGAACATACTTAAAGTTGTTCAAAAAACAGACATTTAATATGCACTCAGTATAGTACAATTAAAAATATGGTAAGTGCATTAAAAAACACAACTTAAGTGTTCTTTTTAATCTTGATGTTTGAACTAAAGATCTTTCTCTGTCCTTTAGTTTCTGATTATATTAATTCCACACTGCATTTCCTTTCTTGCTCCATTTCTTTCCTGTTGCTTCTCTTTCTGTCTTTTTCTCATACTCTATTTAGCTCCTCTTGTATCTTTCTTTCTTAGTCCTCTCCTTAATATCTCCTTTATATCGTTCTTCTCTTTCTCTCTTTATCATGATTCTCTCTTTCTTCCTCCATTTTCATGTTCATTCTCTCAATCTCTTGTTCAAGTTTCTGATAATATTCATCCCATTTTTCCTTTTCTATATTTCGCCTTCTCTCATCCTCTTCTTCTCTTCTCTTTCTTTCTTCCTCTATCATCTCTTGCTTAAGTCTCTGATTATATTCATTCCACAATTCCTGTTCTTTTTTTCTCCATTTCTCCTCCTCTTCTTCTCTTTGTCTTTCCTGTTGTTTCTGTTTCTTCAGCTCCTCTTGTATCTGTCTCTTTTGTTCCTCCGTGTCTTTAATGTCTCTTTTATATTGTTCTTCTCTCTCTCTAAATTCTTCTTCTCTTCTCTTTCTCTCTTTCTCATGATTCTTCCTTTCTTCTTCGATGTTAATCTTCAACATTTTTTTCTCTTCTTCATGTTTGTTCATCAGTTCTTCTTTTCCTCTGTTCACTTGCTCCACTTCCTCCATCAGTATCTTCTTTTGTTGTTCTTGTTTTTCTCTTTCCATCTCTCTGAACATCTTACATGAGTAGTAACTCCCTCCGTTTGTTTTCACCATGTTGTCTATCTTCTGCAGTAGATCAGTCACCTGTGTTTGGTCTCCAGTCTCATTATTATTGAACACATGGAATCTGTTTCCACACGATTCAATCAGGTTTTTAAGGGCAGATCCAGGTTCATCCAGAAACTGTTCAATGGTCTTGTTCTTCAGTTTGTCTCCATTGGTAAATAGCACTATGGTGTACATTAAAGAGTTTTCACCAAACGTCTCTTGGATGATCTTCACTGATTTTGCTTCTTCTTGAGTGAATCGTCCCAGTGGAATCAGTAAGAGAAACACATGCGGTCCAGGCAGGATCATGGAGATGCAGTTAGTGATTTCTCTCTGGATCTCCTCATTAGTCAGATCAGTATCGAACAGTCCAGGAGTGTCGATCACAGTAATGTGTCTGCTGTTGATTTCAGCTGTCACTTTCTGACACTCTTTAGTAACAGATTTTTGAGAAATGTCTGATATAAACACTTTTCTTCCTAAGATGGTGTTTCCAGTTGAACTCTTCCCAGCTCCAGTTTTCCCCAGCATCACAATCCTCAGCTCATCTTCTCTTTCTCTTGAATCTTAAAATGGATCGAAGGAGAAAAAAAAAAACAAATGAAAACAAATCAATGAATTTCAAGTGAAGATTGTCAATTATCAGAGAATAGTGTGTGTGTAATTTATACTGAAACATCATGTGTTGCTAATCATTTCTAATCATTTCTTCAATCATTTCTTCTGTTATTGTTTTGTTTCACAAATCTGTGTAGACTTTAGAAGTCATGAAAAGTGTTTAATCCATGCAGATTTTCTGATCATTACCTTGTGACTGAAACCATGTCTTTAATGAATGGATTCTCCTCTTCATTTCTTCTAATTCCTTCAGTTTTTCCATCTGTGTCTCCATCAATGTCTCAGTGGAGAAACAAACACCATTATTTTCCTCAACCATCTGCTCCAGTTTCTCCATCAACACAGACACTTGTGTGTTCAGGTCAATGAAATTATGTCGTCCTCCAAAACTCTCAATGACAGACTGTGTTTCTTCATTTAGTTTTTCTGTCTGATGCTCTGAATTCTGCTTTATGAGGATCATGATGTGTTTGTTGATTCTTGAGCTGAAGATCCTCTGGATCTCCTCTATTTCTGCTTTGTCTTCATTATTAATTGGAGCATCAGTAATGATGATGATGAAAACATGAACTCCAGGATGACAAAGAGACACACAGCGGTGAGTCTGACGCATCACTTCCTCCTCTGAGAGCTGAGTGTTGAACAGAGCTGGAAGCTCCACCAGACTGATCAGACGTCCATGAAGCTCCACGTCTCTCCTCACACACTCTGAGCTGAGCTCTGATCTTCTCTCGCTCTGATTCAGAATCAGGTTTGATATGAAGGATTTTAATTCTCTGTTACTCCCACACACAACCAGATTCAGCTTCACACACTCTGGATCTGTGACAAAGGAATAAACTAGATTAACAGTGTGGTTTGAACTTTACATTATTGCCGCATTCACATCTCACTGGAATTACTGCAATCTGGCTACATGCAGCACTTAAAAATTCTGATAATTGCCATAGGGACTGTTACTAAATACTGCACGGTCCACAAACTTGCTTCGGGCCCTTTTCATTTTTTGTTATTTTGAAACTGTAAACTATGGAAATAAAAACTTAATCATAAAATAATATTAAAATATTATTGCTGTTGTCTTTAACATCATGCCTTTTAAAAAAATTATCATCTTTGATTCACATAGCTATTGACAGGAACATAAATTTTGACATGGGGTGCCTAAACTTATGCCCAGTAACAATTTCTGTTGCTTTGATTCAGTTGTCCAAAATGCTGTATTTTAAATCTCAGTGCAATGCAATGGTGTTGGTAACGTACAGCTTAAATGATATATAGCATATCAGACTGGAAGTAAAAAGTCAAATGCATGAGCTTAAAATGGTAGTAGAGGTAACAGAGCATCACAATAATAGAGGTAAGTTATTTAAGTCTGGAATACAGTACACCATCTTTTAATTTTTTTTTTTTTGCGATTTTCAAACGCTAGGCAAACATCTGGGCAAAGGTCATGTAGTGTATTTCAGTCTTTAGGGTCTGGTGCTGTCTAGATGTAACAATCCCGACCTCTGTGGTTCCCCCCGATCGCCACCAGAGGTCGTCATCACCGGAGTTCTAGCTTTCACCTCCCACTACATCTCCCATAACCCCGTACCTGGTCCTGACCCCATGGACTATCTCTTCCAGTTCCTCCCCTATAAATACTTCCGGGTTCCTCTCCACCATCGCGAAGTCTTGTTTTGCCCCGGCTGACATTTCTGAGCGTTTATTTCTGTGTTGGATTACTGTGGACTGTTTCTGGACTGATTACTCGTTGTGTGAACTCTGCTGCCTGCCTTTTGGAACTCTCTGCTTCGTATACGGACTATCGTTCACTCTGTCTGCTGCCTGCCCCGACCCTCTGCCTGTTCAACGACTCTGAGTATTGTCTTACCTACGTTAACCCTGTTTGTTGTGTACCGACTCTGCCTGTCTGACCTTGCTTATTATTATTAAACGCTGCAAATGGATCCCAGCTCTGTCGACCCATCATTACAGAAGACTTCGCCAAACATCGATCCAGCGGCGGTGTACAGATTGACTACGGAGATCTCAGCTCAAGCTAATGTTTTGGCGTCTCATCAACAACAACTCGCTCACTTAACAGCCCTAACGGAGGAGATGGTGAAGACGCTGCGCTCGTTGCGGCTTCCCACAGCTGAGACCGCTCAATCACCTACAGCGGCGGCCGCTCAACCCACTTCACCAGCCCCACCTGTAGCCAGCCCTCGTTTGGCCTACCCGGACAAGTTCGACGGCTCGCCAGCTAAATGTAAGGGCTTTCTTCTTCAATGCTCATTGTTTGTCACCCAACAGCCTGCCTTGTATCCTACAGAAGAGAGCCGCATCGCATTTGTTTGTTCTTTGCTGACTGGTAAGGCGTTGGACTGGGCTACAGCTGTGTGGGATTTGAATCGCCCCACGTTTCCCTCCTTTGAACTGTTCCTCCGTTGCTTTAAAGAGGTTTTCGATTATCCCGAAGGAGGAGAGGGCGCCGGTGAACAGATTCTGACGTTGCGCCAGGGGAAGACAACCGCAGCCGAATTTGCTCTCACATTCCGCACACTAGCTGCGCAGACCGGGTGGCCCGATGAACCGCTGAAACTGCATTTCCGAAAGGGGCTGAATCACGAACTACAGGCTGAGCTGGCTTGCCGCGATGAGGGAAAGTCCCTGGACGAACTTATCAATCTGGCTATTCGCATTGACAATCTTATCCGCTCAAGGAAACCCACTAAAGACATTCCTCTCCAGCTGTCCATGCCTGCATCCGTACCTGAACATGAAGCTATGCAAATAGCTCACACCCGCCTCTCCGCTGAGGAAAGAGAACGACGTCAACAACTCAACCTCTGTCTTTACTGCGGCAAACCTGGCCATATGAAGGCATCCTGTCCGTCCAGACCCTCGCAACGCACATCTTCAGCGGTGAGTCAGTACTCTGCCTCCTCTCAGACTGTTAAAACTCCTGTTACCATCACCCTTTTGGATAAACAGATTAACACAGTCGCCCTTATAGATTCTGGTGCAGCAGGGAACTTTATGGATCTGGATTTTGCCAAAGCTCATGGTCTCACACTAAAACCTTGCCAATCTCTATTGTCAGTGGCAGCGCTAGACGGAAGACCGCTGGGCCCCGGTCGGGTCCGCTACACCACCAGCGATCTCCATCTCACCACTGGCATCCTTCACACTGAGACCATCCGTTTTTTCCTCATTCAAGCCCCCTGTAACCCAGTCATCTTAGGACTTCCCTGGCTCCAACAGCATGAACCACTGATCTCCTGGACGGAGGGAGAGATCACTCAATGGTCAGACAGATGCTTCATACAGTGTTTTCCCACGCTCAAGTCCAGGGTATCTAATGTGGCCTCAGTCATAAAAGACTCTCCCATCGCCGACAACATTCCTCCAGTTTACCACGACCTGGCTGAGGTCTTCAGCAAGTCTCAAGCCACCCAACTACCTCCTCATCGGGCCTCTGACTGTGCCATTGAACTGCTTCCTGGAACTACCCCTCCTAAGGGCAGGATTTTTCCACTCTCTCAACCCAAGTCAGAGGCTATGAAGGCTTACATCGAGGAGGAACTTGCCAAGGGATTTATTGTGCCCTCTACCTCGCCGGCTTCAGCCGGGTTCTTCTTTGTCAAAAAGAAAGATGGCAGCCTGCGTCCTTGCATTGATTTCAGAGGTCTGAACGACATCACCGTGAAGTACCGATACCCACTACCACTTGTGCCGCCAGCCCTAGAACAACTCCGCTCAGCCAGGTACTTTACCAAGCTTGACCTTCACAATGCCTACAATTTGATTCGCATCAGAGAGGGGGATGAGTGGAAGACGGCCTTCTCTACAACAACTGGCCACTACGAGTACCGGGTTATGCCCTTTGGCCTGGTCAATAGTCCCTCCGTATTTCAATCCTTTATTAATGATGTGTTCCGAGACATGCTGGGCAGATGGGTCATCATTTACATGGATGATATTCTTGTCTACTCAGAGTCACTAGAGTCCCACGTCTCTCACGTCAGGAAGGTACTTCAGCGCTTAATCTCTCATCATCTGTTCGCCAAGGCAGAGAAATGCGAGTTTCATCAGACCGCAACCACGTTCCTGGGTTACGTGGTGAGCCCAGAGGGGGTGGCTATGGATGACAGCAAAGTGCAGGCAGTGCTGCGATGGTCCCAACCAACCAACATCAAGGAATTACAGAGATTTCTGGGGTTCGCTAACTTCTACAGGCGCTTCATTAGGAACTTCAGCTCTGTTGCGGCCCCACTGATGTCGATGGTTAAGAAGGGAGGGAAGCAGTTGTCTTGGTCTCCGGCTGCCATCCAGGCCTTCGAACTCCTCAAAGAACGCTTCACAACTGCCCCCATTCTTCATCATCCAGATCCCGAGCGAGAGTTCGTAGTTGAAATTGACGCCTCAAACACAGGAATCGGGGCCGTGTGGGCCCAGCGTCATGGCGATCCTCCCAAGCTCTTCCCATGTGCATTCTACTCACGCAAACTAACCCAGGCCGAACAAAATTATGATGTGGGCAATCGGGAGTTGCTGGCCATGAAGGCAGCTCTGGAGGAGTGGCGCCACTGGCTCGAGGGAGCTAAGCTCCCTTTCACCATACTCACAGACCACCGCAACCTTGAGTACCTTCGCTCAGCCAAGAGGCTTAACCATAGACAGGCCAGGTGGGCACTTTTCTTCACTCGTTTTAACTTCACTGTAACCTATCGCCCCGGCTCAAAGAACACCAAGGCAGATGCCCTGTCACGTCAGTTCGAGGCCGATTACCAACCGCTCAGTCCAGACCCCATTTTACCCACAACACTCATAGTTGCTCCCGTGCAGTGGGACATCATGACAGAGCTAAATGAACTACAAGCTACCAATCCACCACCAGCAGACTGTCCTCCAGACAAGGTCCACGTTCCACAGCCCTTAAGAGAGCGTGTTCTACAACTTGTTCACAACAATCCCAGTTCCGGCCACCCTGGTATCTCAGCCACATTACAACTCCTTTCCAACAAGTTTTGGTGGCCATCTATCCGTTCAGACACTATCAACTACATCAAGAATTGTGAGGTATGCTGCGCCACCAAACCATCTAAACAACTTCCTGCAGGCCTGCTACAACCCTTACCTGTTCCCCAAAGACCCTGGTCACACATCGCCTTAGACTTTGTCACAGACTTACCTTCCTCTGAGGGTCACACCACCATCCTTACCGTTGTAGACCGCTTCTCCAAGTTTTGCCGATTGATTCCTCTGGCCAAGCTGCCCTCTGCCTTGGAGACCGCCGAGACGCTGTGCAATTATGTCTTTAGGTTTTACAGTCTCCCTGATGACATAGTTTCAGACAGAGGTCCCCAGTTTACCTCCCGCCTATGGTCAGCCTTCTTTAAATGCCTCAATGTGAACATAAGTCTCTCTTCAGGTTACCACCCGGAGTCCAACGGTCAGTCAGAACGCCTAAACCAGGAGATCATTCGCTTCTTGAGGTCATACTGCCACCGCAATCAAACTGACTGGAGCAAGTTTCTTTTCTGGGCAGAGTACGCTCAAAACTCTATTCGCAAACCAGCTACTGGACTCACTCCCTTTCAATGTGTGCTAGGTTTCCAACCGCCACTCTTTCCTTGGTCAGGAGACCCCTCTGACTTACCAACAGTTAACTCATGGCTACAGAGGAGCGAGGCCACATGGAATGCAGCCCACACACATCTCCAACTGGCCATACGAAGACAAAAGAGATTTGCTGACCTTCACCGTCGTCCTGGTCCAGCGTTCACTCCAGGTTCATGGGTTTGGCTCTCTACAAGGGATCTACGCCTAAGACTCCCATGCCGCAAGCTCAGTCCCAGGTACGTGGGTCCTTTTAAGGTTTTAAGACAAGTCACACCAGTCTCTTACCGTTTGGCTCTGCCATCTCAATATCGTATCTCACCCACTTTTCATGTGTCTTTGCTCAAGGCCGCTGGTGCTCCGAGAGGGGTGGACGACCTAGATGAGGACCGGGTTCAGGGACCCCCTCCACTGGTCATCGACGGTGAGGAGGCGTATCAGGTCCACAAGATCCTCAACTCACGACCCCGGGGCGGGGTGCTTCAATACCTTGTTGACTGGGAGGGGTACGGCCCAGAGGAGAGGTCGTGGGTCAATGCCAAGGACATTCTGGACCCCTCACTGACCGCTGAATTTCACCTCAACCATCCGGATAGGCCTGCCCCTCGTCCCCGTGGAAGACCCCGGCGTCACCAGCCTCCTCACGTCAGGAGCCGTTCGCAGGGAGGGGGCTCTGTAACAATCCCGGCCTCTGTGGTTCCCCCCGATCGCCACCAGAGGTCGTCATCACCGGAGTTCTAGCTTTCACCTCCCACTACATCTCCCATAACCCCGTACCTGGTCCTGACCCCATGGACTATCTCTTCCGGTTCCTCCCCTATAAATACTTCCGGGTTCCTCTCCACCATCGCGAAGTCTTGTTTTGCCCCGGCTGACATTTCTGAGCGTTTATTTCTGTGTTGGATTACTGTGGACTGTTTCTGGACTGATTACTCGTTGTGTGAACTCTGCTGCCTGCCTTTTGGAACTCTCTGCTTCGTATACGGACTATTGTTCACTCTGTCTGCTGCCTGCCCCGACCCTCTGCCCGTTCAACGACTCTGAGCATTGTCTTACCTACGTTAACCCTGTTTGTTGTGTACCGACTCTGCCTGTCTGACCTTGTTTATTATTATTAAACGCTGCAAATGGATCCCAGCTCTGTCGACCCATCATTACACTAGAGATTACAGACATACAGCCAGTCAGACATTAATTGTAGAAGATTCAACAATTTTACTTACAAAAAGGTTTAAGAAGATTTAAATCCATTTTGAAATAGATAGCTTATATGTATCAATGGGTATTTATTAATGTGATGTTTGCCCAGCATAAGATGTTAATAACCTGTAAGCTTATTACTGTATTCTTTATTCACAAAAATAAATGAATGCACTCACCCAGTGTCTTGATCTTCTTCTGTAACTCTCTGATTTCATTGTCTTTCACTCTCAGTTTCTCCTCTAGTTCATGTCTGACTCTCTTCTCTGGAGCTCTCATATACATCTGAAGAGAATAGGGTTCAGTCATG
This sequence comes from Cirrhinus mrigala, assembly GCA_036247105.1. Classification (NCBI taxonomy): domain Eukaryota; kingdom Metazoa; phylum Chordata; class Actinopteri; order Cypriniformes; family Cyprinidae; genus Cirrhinus; species Cirrhinus mrigala. Next base: position 26,678 of record JAMKFB010000277.1, on the reverse strand, counting down.
CTCTCTATACAATCTAGCAGCTTTGAGATCTTTTCTGAGTTTCTCTGGTCCTTTAAGCCCATCACACTGTGCCAACTCCCATAGAGACTCACAATCCTCTGAGATTCTGTGGATTCTACAAAATCTTTCAAACTTTTATCACCAGTGAGATCAGTAATGAAAAGCACCATGAAGTGCTGTTTTGAGGTAAATATTTGTTTAATCTTCTCCATTTCTGCTTTATCTTCATTAGTAAGTGGACTGACAGGAGTAACGAGGATGAAATGATGAACTCCAGGATGACAGAGAGACACACAGCGGTGAGTCTGACGCATCACTTCCTCCTCTGAGAGCTGAGTGAGAGCTGGAAGCTCTATTACACTGATCTGCCGTCCGTTAATCTTTCCCTCTCTCTTCACACACACATTGCTCCTCTCTTTCTGATGTAAAAGTATATTCATTGTCCCGCTAAACATTCTAGACACAGAGTTCTTGAGTGTTGAATCATTTCCACACAGAACAATGTTCAGCTTTGCTTTTCCAGCAGGTGTCACTGAAACAAGATTTAGAGACAGTAGACTCAGATCAGCTTTGGTAGCAAATGTACACTTTCTTACAACAACAAAATATTATATTGTAAAATATGACTAGACTGCAATATATTCTTTTATCAACTGAAGGCTACATACAGTCGATTACTGACTTACTGTTTAAATTCATTTGTTCTTTATGTATGGATCTCTGCACAAACAGACTGTCCGCTCTCAGACTACAACCTTTAGAGGAAACAGTTCAACCAAAACATCATATACCTTAAGGTGTTGCTGCAAACACATAGGATTGTCCTTTTCTTCCACTGAATTTATTTAGAAACTTTTTAAAAGTATTCCAACCAAATCAGATTAGTAAAAAAATAAATCATAAATGGAATAAAATAGTTCAAGTCACACAGTGCCCCTCATTTTTCTCTCTGTCATTTTCTGTCTCTACAACACTGTAACTATTACAGGACACAAAAGCATTTCATGCTCATATCTTAGAGGTATTACACAGAAAAATAAGACTTTGACAAACCTCCTCCATCACGTCCTGTTTTTGTGCTCTCTTTGAGATCAGAATCTCTCTTCTCTTTGTCGTCTCCTCTGACTGAACCTCCAGATCTGCGCTGACCTTTGTCCACTGATGCTGTATCATCTTCATACTTTACATACTTGTTACAGATCAGAAATTCTTCATGTTCTTTCTTAAGTATCTTCTCTGTCCTTCTGAACATCTCAGATCGCCATCCTGGGTTTCCTGTATCAAACTGTAGATGTTCACCTCCACACTCCTTTATTAAATCATGAATAGGGTTATTCCTTAATATGAATAGGCGTGGCTCTTCATCAGTGGTCACCACTATAGTGTGTTTCATGGCCTGCTCACTGAAGAGGTTCAGCACAGTTTTTACTCTGTGTCTGTCGTTCTCACTGAAGTCATTATACTGCAGTACGAGTACGATCACATGAGGTCCTGGAGCAGACAGAGACACACACTCTCTCACTGCCTGTGTGATCTGTTGATGTGAAAGATGTGGCTGGAGCAGGTGAGTGTTGATGACTGTGATGCGTCTCCCCTCCACCTTTCCACTGATTCTCATACTGTGCTGCTGTGAATAAAATAAATCTTCTCTGCTAAACGCTGTTGTTCCCAGTATAGTGTTTCCCACTCTGATGTTTTCTGATCCATTCTTTCCTATCAGCACAATCCTCAGATCACTCACTGAAAGAGCACAATCATGCACAATACAATAAAACACCAGTGCACAATCATCACTGAATATTACAAATTCTACAGAATTAGCAGATTTCACACAAGACACAAGCAGTACTGTTAAAATATCAAATATCACCTGTAAGAAGCTTTAGAAACATCTATAAAAGATGTACATTTGTTTAATACTTAAGAGTTACATGCAGAAATCATTTTTTGCTCTACTCTCAAGACTACTGTATCAAAAGTACTGCATAGTGTGGTACATACAAAAAAGCACAAATGAGATCCCAGCAATAACAGACTGGAATAATTTTTCAATAAATTAAACTTATGACCATCTGTTACTCAAACAAAGTTACTGTACAGGTTCAGAAGACATGCAATTTAGGCCCAGATCTGTATAGACAAGTTTAATTGTCGTTTTATAGTGACTTTTGTAATTTTTTGGAGAATGAGGGTGAAAATCAGTGTCCACCTTCATTTTATTCATTAAAAACAAATAAATACAGTGTACTCTAAAATGCGTTGAGGTTATTTTAAGTAATCTACTGCATGACTGGAGTAATTCCATGTCTGTTTACTGCATTATAGTTCTGTATGACTACAATTTGTTGTATCAGAATTATATTCATTGTGAAATGTCCTTTACAGATCATCTAAATATAATGTTCTATTTTAATGCTGTTTAATTTTTTTTTTTTTTTTTCTAAAGTGGGTAGAAAAAAATAACTTAATATGGCATAAATATTTCCAGATAAAATATTGTTACATTTGCTTTGGCTTTACAGTGACAGTACAAAAGACAAATGCTCAATTCATATGATGCCTAATATTTTCTCAAAATAACCACTGATCTACATCAAATTCTGTTTTTCACACACAACAAGACATTTAAGGGCAAGCAACAGTTTTGGGAAAGCTGCACATAATGCGAGCAATTCACATTCACAGTTTTTTATTTAACAATATAAATAAAAAATTAAACCTCAACATATTGGGACTAATTATTATTTTCTTTTTTTTTTTTACATGAACTATACTTTAACTGTTATAACACAATATTACAACACATAAATGTTTGACACATCTTAATATTAGTGCCAGTGATTTAATTTACTTACTGTAAGGACGTTCAAAGTCTGGACTGTGTCTACCTGCTGCTGCTAGAGAAGAAATATCACACACACATACAGAGAGACAGAAAACAGATTTATTCATTATAAAGGATTTGTAAAATCATATGTGGACTGGAAAGCTGTGACTTCATAATGTTTCCAATTACTAATTTAACTAATTGAGTAAAGAACAGTGTGCTGATGATACACAGATCAACACTAATTTAATCGCTTCTTATCAACTGTGTCAAAATTACACTTTGTCTCATACTTACTGCAATGATCTATAGCCTACATAAAAATATTAATAAACAGCCTATTGCCACAAATCAACATGGGTAAGGGGAAGGAATCGCAGAATAATATAAGAAACCTCGCGCATAAGTTTAGTTTCTTCCTGGTGTTCAATGCTACGATTAAACGTATGTAAACACATGTAAGAGCGCAGTCAAATATCATTTTATAAACTAAACGATGTAAACAACTGTCTACTGTTAGATAATATTTCATAAATACTTCAAAAATCATTAAGTTAACTTGGCTGCCTATATTTGTTTCCAATTTGATTCTTACCTGACGACATTTTAACACCTGCACAAACATCGAAATCGAAAGAAAAACACTGATAGACGAGAGCTGACATGCGCCCTGCCTGAAGAGGCTGGGATTTTTTTTTTTTTTTTTTTTTTTTTGTATTCATTAAAATTAAACTTCCTGGGTCCATTTACTTTCCTTCTTTAAACCAGAAATAAAATAAGATGCTGTTTCTTCTTATTATTCTGATTATCAGAATAAGCAGATACAAACTCACGGAAATTATTTTTTAATTGCAGTAGCAGTTTCTGACCATTTATTTAGGTGGAGTTTCTGGGTCGCAGCTCTTATGAATAATTTTAATTAGTTTCACATTCTAATAGATGAACATGCAGACGCGCTTTAGGAAGCGCTTTTGTGTCCTTGTGTCCTTGTGTAATTCAGCCAGAGGGTGAATAACACAGAATGTTATCTTATTCTGTTCTGTCTCGTCTACAGTCTCTGGATAAGCATTGAATAAAGTTATACTTTGTACACTTGAACTAGACACTTGAAGAAGCTGTGTAAAAATAAACATAACATTATAACTATTTAACAGTTTGTAAAAACTACATTTCTGTAACGGGACTCCAGGGAAGCGTGTAAGATCCAGATGCGAGCTTTATTAAACAGATCGTAGTCAAGACAGGCAGAGTAGATATCCAAACAAAACAGTAACACGTAGGCAAGACAAAAGACGAATCCAAATTAACAGGCAGAAGGTCAAAATCCAAGAGAGAGCAGTCCAAAGTGACAAATGAACAAGGCTATGAAACTAGGCAAAAACTATGGCAATGAACTAGACAGAACTATGGTAAAAAAAAAACAAGGCAAAACAATGACAAGAAACAAAACCGTGGCAAAACAAAACAAGGCAATGAAACAGGATAAACACTTAGTAGAAGCAAAACAATACTTCGCGGGGCTTGTTTGGTTTAGGCCTCCTTATATGGCCACCAAACAGGAAGTAACCAATGAAGCAGCAGAGGGAGCAGTAACAGTCAGTCCATGGGTGAGGGCTCCCTCTGCTGGCGTGGCATTACAATTTCTAAGTCTGAACATTAAAAAAATCCAGCATATCAGCTCTGTTTTCATGCCAAATTATTATACTTTACATTATGTACCAACAAGCACACAGACACACACACTTAAAGGGATAGTTCACCCAAAAATAAAAAGTTTGTCATTATTTATTCACCCTCAGGTTGTTCCAAACCTGCATGAGTTTCTTTCTTCTGCTGAACACAAAAGAATATTTTAATTTCATAGTATGAAACATAAAATGCTATTAAAGTTCAATGGCTACCAACAGTTGTTTGATAAGTTTGGTTTAAGGCTGTTTTGTGGCTGCTCTAAATTCTGTGTATAGATGTAATGCAGAATAAACAGCAGACTTGAATCTGTGTTGCATTGTAATTGCTCTATAAATGCATTTACACACCTCTGAGCAGCATGAAACAGTGTGTACAGACACATAAATGCCACCTTCATAAGTGTTATGTTATCTTTGCAGTGTGAATTTTGGCATTAGACTCTATAATCAGGTATGAGACCACAGATCACCACAGCCTGCTGATATAGAGTCTAACTGCACAGTTAGTGTAATTTTGCTTTTATGCAACTTAAATTAATTTATTTAAATAATTGATTCACTCACATTAATACCCCATGCCTGCCTATAACAATGCAAACACCACTGTTGTAACACTGGGCTTATTTATTTATTTGTGATTCCTACAAAAAAAAAAAAAAAAAGCAATGGCAAGTACCTTAATGTGGTAAAGAAGTAATAAATAACACAATTAACACAACCAATAAATGTATTTAATAGAAGCGTTCGCAACTTTAATGGAAATTAGTATTTTCAATGTAATAATAATAATAATAATGAATAATAATAATAAATACTAGCATAGTTTTTTTAGTGAGTGGTTACAACCCAGCAGGTTATAACTCAGAACTGCAGAATATAACTCAAAATTCCTCTGAAAAATTCAGAATTGTGAGACAAAAAGTCACAATTACATTTTCTATTTTTTGTTCAGTGGTGGAAATGAGTTTCCATACCTATGATAGAGAGAACAAGACGTATATATGAAGGTTTATATATAGACATACATAAACCTTCACTACAAAACTACTACAAAAAAACAGCGCCAGGTATTTGGTTCATGTCGGCTACATGTCGGGCGCTGCCCACAAGGCTATCAGTGCCGACTTCTCTGTCTATTCTTTCTCTCTCCTCTCTTTCTCTTCTCCTTATCTCATCCTCTTGCTCTCGTTTCAGATCTTTCATCATTTTCTCCCATCTCTTTCTCTTCTCCACTCATCTCTCTTCATCTTCTTCTCTTTTTCTTTTCGTTTTGTTCTCTTCCATTCCTCTTTTCTCTCTCACTCCATGCAGCTGCTCATAATGTCTCACCATTTCATTAATCTTTTCGTCATATTCTCTCTGCTTCTGTTCTCTTTCTCTGTTTTTCTTTCTCTCTCCTCCTTTATCATGTTTTTCTTCTTCTCGGTCTTTCATATTTCATTCTCTTGTTCTCCAGTTCTTTAATTATTTCTCTCAGCTGATCCTTGTGTTTACCGCTTCTCTCTCTTTCCTCTTCCTCTCGTTCTCTCATCTGTCATTTCTTCTCTTCCTCCCATTCTCTCTGCTGTCGTTTAATTTCCTCTTGAGTCTCTTTGTCATTTCCAGCCTCTTTTATTTTTCTCTTCCATTCTTCTTTCTCTTTCTCTTCTTGTTCCTTCCTTTTGTTCCTCTGAATCTCTCCTTTATATTTCCTCTTCCTGTTCTTTTCTTAACTCTACCATGATGTGTTCATGATCACACACTCAGCACAATGATGAACACATGTGGTCCAGGTGCTGACAGTGAAACACATTTCATTATTTCTTCCTGCACTTGTTCTTTTGTCAGTGTCGTGTCAAAGAATCCTGGAGTATCAATAACAGCTACTGATTTACCATCAACTTCCTGTATTGTAAAACTCATAGTTTTTGAGGATAGTGTTTCCTGTGGCAGATTTTCCACTTCCTGTCTTTCCAAACAGCAAGATTCTCAAACATCCTGATGGTGAATCTTCATCATCTGAAAATTACAATAATAGTGTTTAGAGATTAACAACAATTGATTAAATTTGACCCTGAGCAACAAGTGTTAAACTCAAACCTGATATACTACCTTGACTGTATATCATAACCTGTATTTAACCATGTTTATTTTATGTTTCAGACATTTAAAAACTTTCTGTGGTGAAAATCATGTTTTAATGTTTGGGTAACACTTTATAATAACGTTCAGTTGTAAGTCATTTATAAGTGATTAGTTAATAATGAAATATTCATCTACAAAACATTCACAAATGATTAATAAGTGATATGCTAACAATTTGTGTATGTTTTGTTAATTCATTTACAAGTCAATTATAAGTTAATTTACAAGTAATTATTTAATGATGAACTAATCTTTTACAAAACATAACTATGTGTTTAGAAATGATTAATAAGTGATATGTTGAAAAGCACAAAAATGCAATAATTCTAAAACTATTTTCTTTTTTTTAATTTAATAAATTATTTGCTGTCAAGTGAATAAACGTGTAAACCCTTTCTCTCATCAGCACAGACTTGTGTTCTGTATGGAGTGTGTGGGATCTAGTGATTATGTGAACCAGTTTTACCCTCCACTGAAGATCAAATCAGGCCCACAGTGCTAAAATACTCCATGTGTTTACCATCTTTACCCTCACCAGTCAGCCCTTACATTGCAGTGCACACAACAAATATTCAAAACCTGTTGTGAAAACACATGAATAAATCATTTACAAATCTTTCTGCATCCCCTAATCTAAAGTGTAAACTACTCATCAGTGGGTATACACACTGGGGGGAAAGATCTACGAATGATGAGTACAACATTTACAACTGATGAATTGTTTACACTTTAGATTAGGGGATGCCGAAAGATTTGTAAATGATTTATTCATGTTTTGATCTTCAATGGAGGGTAAACATTTCAATGATTGACATTTTAATCATTTATAATTGATTAATAATATATCAACTAGTAACTTATTAACCATTAACTAAGGATCTGTTTGATTATTTCATGATATGCTATTTTTTTAAAGATAACTTATGACAGATTTGTAAATTGTTAGAATTTTACTTAATAATTTGTGAACCTATAGTGATGTTTTGTAAATTATTAGTTCACTTGTAACAGATTTATAACTTAATCTACAAAGCATAGATAAAATAGTAACATATCACTTATTAATCGTTTATGAATGCATAGTCATGTTTTGTAAACGGTTAGTTAATTATTAAGTAATTACTTGTAAATTACTTGTAAATGAATTAACAAAACATACACAAATTGTTAGCATATCACTTAGTAATCTTTTATAAATGTTTTGTAAATTATTATTTCATCATTAAGTAATTGCTTATAAATGACTTACAACGGAACGTTATTATAAAGTGTTACTAATGTTAATTATGTGTCTATGTGGTGTTTTAGATATGCTTTAAGACAAACCAGTGAACATCATTGCTGAGCATTTTTAACTAAAAACTGCAGTTTACCAAAGACAGTCTCAAAAACACAGCCTTAATTTCTTCTTTGCAAACATGTTGTAGTCTTGTCAATTAAGTTGCGAAGCAGCAGGGTCCCAAGAGTATATTTTATCAAGATATATTTTTCTGCTGACATGTATCTGTTGTATTTTTCACTATTTTCATGATTACGGCTCAGAAAGGACAAATGGTGAGCCCTAATGCATTGGGTCATAATGATCAGAAACTCAGATCCAAATTGGGTACATTCAAGTGAATTACGTATGATGTATATTACAATGTGTAGTAGCAATAACCCTCAATGACTCTTTCAACCACATCACAGGCATGAAAATCCCTCACCTTTCGGCGAAATTCGCCGTTTTGAAGCCAAAACAGGTGACCCACGTGAATCGTGTAGATCCGATGAGAAATTCTTTTTGAGGGGGTGGGGGGAGGGGTCTTGGATGGTATTTACTGATTAATTAAAACTTAATATAAAGTGGATTTGAGCCATTTCAAATCGTGAAAGCTGAGCGTCCCGCGTTCGTAGACCGTGCGCGCCATCCACTGACATCCAGGGCGCATTTCTTCCTGCGGGACAATCCGCGTGGGAGAAGACGACAGGGGCAACCTGATCTTAAAGAAATGTGTGAAATGAACACGAACCCTTAATCCCGATATACGTGGTGGTGGCACGAAATGTGTTGAAATTACGTGTCGGCACCACGGAAACAACACACATACAAAGTCAATGAGGCTAATTTGTCGTGGTGGACACACGGATTCCCTGGTTCAACAACGTCACACAGTGGGCGGCGGTAAATGTTGTTTTCTAGTTTAAGAAACGTCCTCCTTTTATAATTTATTATAGTGAATTTGTTGCTATTTTTGTTGTCTAAATAACAGTAAATTGTTTGTGATATAACTATCAATTTATGAATGGAGTAGCTTTAAAGAATGGCCCGAGGCAGTGTTAAATAGATTGTTCCCTTTACGTTATTAAACCCTTTACGATATTTTATAATTTTCAAATGTATTTTCTGTCATAGCAGCGAATATTATTAATAATTATTCTTACGAATCAGAAAACTTTCAGTGGTTACCACGGCAACAATACGTCACGTTACGCACCATAACTCGCTTCATACCAGTAGTATATACGCTACAGCTTCTGTCAACTTTTTTGATTGATGATGACCTCTGACCTTTGTAA
>JAMKFB010000277.1:0-16980 GCA_036247105.1 Cirrhinus mrigala | reverse complement strand
TCCTGCAGTGAAGAGTTTGACAAGATGAAACTCTTGTGTTTGTGAGACAGAAATAAATCTACACTTTGCAAATCTGAAAAGATTTTTCTCAGTGATTCAAATGTCCTGATCAACGTGTGTGAATAAAAACTCTACAAATACAAATAAACTTCACAAATCAAACAGAGGAAAACATGCTGTGTTTTCAAATACATTTTAGATCAATTTATTTTGTGAAGGAACAGAGATTGAGTCGTTTATAACATGAATGTAAAAACACAACACACATCAACCATCTTCACACATTTGTAATGAGAAGCGTTTATAAATCTGTGTTTTTATTATTAACAAAATATTAATTTTGCTTTGTTTTAATTTTATCACTTAAACAAATCATTGTACTGTAAATAGACGGTCAGTAGATAATAATAATAATAATATTATTATTTTACAGTGCAGCAGAATTATTGTAATAGTAACTTATAATTTAATTAATAAAATATAATGAATATTTTGTTTTTATTAAATACTTTTTATTTTACAGTATGATAGATTTACTGCAATCATAATATTTCTTTATTGTTATAATAAAACAAAATAAAATAATTATTTTGGTTATTATTATTATTATTATTATTATTACATACTGACATTTTATTTCACGGTGCAATATGATTATTGTAATAGAATTTAACAATAAAATAAAATTCATATTTTTAAGTATTATTGTTATTTAAATTATAGCAAATATTATAAGAAATATGTTATGATTGTAAGTCATTACGAAAATATCAAAAATGTAATAAATTTTAAAAAAATCTATCAAAACTGTTATTATTGCAATAATATTACTGTAATATTTATTCAATTAAAAAAATCTGTATTAATAACCACTTTTTTATTTTATCATAAGATGATAGCATTATTAAAATATAAAAAAAACTTTAATATGCATTAATAATAATAACAATAATAATAATAGAATTAAAATACTTTATTTTACAGCAATTGTACCATTTTAATTTAATTTAATTAAATAATAATACATTATTATTGTTGTTGTTGTTGTTAAATACTGTTTTTAAGTGCAATATGATTACTGCAATAGTAAGGTTTTTTATTGATTTGTTTATGGGTATATTTTAAATAATAATTTGTTAATTATAACAACAAAATATAATTTAACTTTATTTTTAAATGATATTTAAACAATAAAAAGTTACTGCAAGAATTACATTGTACTGTAAAGAAAACGTCAGTAAATAATAATAATAATAATAATAATAATACTGACTTTATTTTACAGTGCAACAAGATTATTGTAATAGTAAATGTTATAATTTAAATAATTAAAATATATAATAATATTTTTGTTATCATTAAATACTTCTTTTTTATTTTACAGTGTGATAGGATTACTGCAATCATAACATTTGTTAAATTAAATTATATTATTATTATTATTTAAATTACAAAAAATTAACAAATCAATAAAAAATCTTATTGCAATATTAATTTAATAAGTCAGTATTTATTAATAATAAACAAAATATTAATTTTATTTCATTAATAAAAGATAACAAATTATGTTGTAATTGTACATCAATATCAATTATTATTACTATTATATTATTTATTTATTTTATTATATTAAGGAAAATACAATTAAATGCTATAATAAAAAAATATTAAATATGATGGATGTTTTTTATTTATTGTTATTATTGTTGTTGTTAATTTTATTTTATTATCAAAAGATAACAAATTATGTTGGAATTGCAATATGTACATTAATATCAACTATTATTATTATAATTATTATTCATAGTAATTGTTATAATATTAAGCAAAAATACAAATAAATATATCTAGCATTATTATTATTATTATTATATTTTATTATTAAATAAAATATAATTTTATTAAATTTATAATAATGTTATTATTGTTATAGATAACATTATTTTGTATTTGCAATTTGTACATCAACATCAAATATTATTATCATTATTATTATTATTATTGTTGTAATTATTATTGCAATTTATAGTAATACTATATAAAATATTATTTTTACTTCATTGTAAATATACCAATTACGCAAATAAATAAAAACTCTTAAATTACTGTTACATGTTGCACTGTAAAATAAAATTTCAGTATTTAATAATAATAATAATAATAATAATAATAATAATAATAATAATAACAAAAATAATAACTAAACATTTTTTTTATTTTAATCAATTTAACAAATGAGAAAAAAAATACAATTGCAATAATCCAACTGTTCTGTAAAATAAAAAGGGAGTATTTAATAATGTAATAATAATATCTAAAATAGTACTGTAAAATAGTTTTTTTTCTTTAATATAACAGTTAGAACAAATCAACAACAACAACAACAACAATAATAATAATAATAAGAGCTTTGCTAAATACTAATTAAATGATAACAAATCCATAAAATTTGTAGTTGTAAGTAAAAAAAATAATAAAATCTGTATTTAAATTCTCATTTATTATTATTAGCATTAATGAATATTGAGTGTTTACTTTTTTATATTACAATATTATTATTGCAATTACAACAGCTTTATTTTATTATTATCTTATATTAAATAATATTTTGGCTTTTACTGAATAAAAAAGAAGATATCTATTGACTTTTCATTAAGAAAATATTAAAGTAGTATTATTGCATTAAGTTTTGTTTTTGTAATTTGAATAATCGAATTATAATTAATTTTACTGATAAATTTATGTTTATTGCTTTTTTATTATTATTTTATTACTTTTTTATTATAATATTTATTACAATTTACATTTTAAAAATAGACAAAATAATTTTATTTTATTATTAAAATGCTGGCTTTTAATGATATATGATTATTGTAATATTCATAGTTTTTTTACTTATATAAAATTAATATTTATTATTGTTATTATTATTAATGAATGCATTATTACATACATACTATTTATTTAAGAGCACAGGAGTATTATAATAACCAGAACATTTTTTATTGATGTTATAATTGCAATAATTGAATTTGAAATAATTAAAATGAATAAAAAGTGTTGATACAAATATGTCAGTTGAAGTAACGTTTGCATTATATCTATAATATAATACTTCTTCATATCAATTCAATATACAAAAAAAAAAAAAAAAAAAAAACAGTAAATAAAAAATATGATTTTGGTCTGTAAATATACTGTGATTAAAACATGAATCTCAGAAAATATTTTAAAATGTATTCTGACAGCTTCTTTCACTTATTAAAATCTTAATCATTTATTACAGCTTTACTGTAGTTACTGTAGTGAAAATATTAAGAAGTACAAATGAAAAAGTGTGAGATTCTGACTAAAAGACAGAACTTTAATGTTTAGGTGTAGAAATCATTAGTATTAAAATGCAAACAGTGGGATTGTTTAGAAAAAAATATATATATATTATATATATTACATATAAATATATATTACATACTGACATTTTATTTCACAGTGCAATTTGATTATTGTAATAGAATTTAACAATAAAATAAAATTCATATTTTTAAGTATTATTGTTATTTAAATTATAGCAAATATTATAAGAAATATGTTATGATTGCAAGTCATTACGAAAATATCAACAATGTAATAAATTAACTATAAATGTATTATTTAAATTACAACTATTTAAAAAAATCTATCAAAACTGTTATTATTGCAATAATATTATTGTAATATTTATTCAATTAAACAAATCTGTATTAATAACCACTTTTTATTTTATCATAAGATGATAGCATAAAGATGTTAAAAATGCAATAATATTATTAAAATATAAAAAAAACCCTTGATATGCATTAATAATAGTAATAATAATAATAATAGAATTAAAATACTGACTTTATTTTACAGCAATTGTACCATTTTAATTTAATTTAATTAAATAATAATACATTATTGTTGTTGTTGTTGTTGTTGTTAAATACAGTTTTTTTAAGTGCAATATGATTACTGCAATAGTAAGGTTTTTTATTGATTTGTTTATGGGTATATTTTAAATAATAATTTGTTAATTATAACAACAAAATATAATTTAACTTTATTTTTAAATGATATTTAAACAATAAAAAGTTACTGCATGAATTACATTGTATTGTAAAAGAAAACATCAGTAAATAATAATAATAATAATAATAATAATAATAATAATAATACTGACTTTATTTTTGTAATGATGGGTCGACAGAGCTGGTGTGACTTGTCTTAAAACCTTAAAAGGACCCACGTACCTGGGACTGAGCTTGCGGCATGGGAGTCTTAGGCGTAGATCCCTTGTAGAGAGCCAAACCCATGAACCTGGAGTGAACTCTGGACCAGGACGACGGTGGAGGTCAGCAAATCTCTTTTGTCTTCGTATGGCCAGTTGGAGATGTGTGTGGGCTGCATTCCATGTGGCCTCGCTCTTCTGTAGCCATGAGTTAACTGTTGGTAAGTCAGAGGGGTCTCCTGACCAAGGAAAGAGTGGCGGTTGGAAACCTAGCACACATTGAAAGGGAGTGAGTCCAGTAGCTGGTTTGCGAATAGAGTTTTGAGCGTACTCTGCCCAGAAAAGAAACCTGCTCCAGTCAGTTTGATTGTGGTGGCAGTATGACCTCAAGAAGCGGATGATCTCCTGGTTTAGGCGTTCTGACTGACCGTTGGATTCCGGGTGGTAACCTGAAGAGAGACTTACGTTCACATTGAGGCATTTAAAGAAGGCTGACCATAGGCGGGAGGTAAACTGGGGACCTCTGTCCGAAACTATGTCATCAGGGAGACCGTAAAACCTAAAGACATAATTGCACAGCGTCTCGGTGGTCTCCAAGGCAGAGGGCAACTTGGCCAGAGGAATCAATCGGCAAGACATGGAGAAGCGGTCTACAACGGTAAGGATGGTGGTGTGACCCTCAGAGGAAGGTAAGTCTGTGACAAAGTCTAAGGCGATGTGTGACCAGGGTCTTTGGGGAACAGGTAAGGGTTGTAGCAGGCCTGCTGGAAGTTGTTTAGATGGTTTGGTGGCGCAGCATACCTCACAATTCTTGATGTAGTTGATAGTGTCTGAACGGATAGATGGCCACCAAAACTTGTTGGAAAGGAGTTGTAATGTGGCTGAGATACCAGGGTGGCCGGAACTGGGATTGTTGTGAACAAGTTGTAGAACACGCTCTCTTAAGGGCTGTGGAACGTGGACCTTGTCTGGAGGACAGTCTGCTGGTGGTGGATTGGTAGCTTGTAGTTCATTTAGCTCTGTCATGATGTCCCACTGCACGGGAGCAACTATGAGTGTTGTGGGTAAAATGGGGTCTGGACTGAGCGGTTGGTAATCGGCCTCGAACTGATGTGACAGGGCATCTGCCTTAGTGTTCTTTGAGCCGGGGCGATAGCTTACAGTGAAGTTAAAACGAGTGAAGAAGAGTGCCCACCTGGCCTGTCTATGGTTAAGCCTCTTGGCTGAGCGAAGGTACTCAAGGTTGCGGTGGTCTGTGAGTATGGTGAAGGGGAGCTTAGCTCCCTCGAGCCAGTGGCGCCATTCCTCCAGAGCTGCCTTCATGGCCAGCAACTCCCGATTGCCCACATCGTAATTTTGTTCGGCCTGGGTTAGTTTGCGTGAGTAGAATGCACATGGGAAGAGCTTGGGAGGATCGCCATGACGCTGGGACAACACAGCCCCGATTCCTGTGTTTGAGGCGTCAATTTCAACTACGAACTCTCGCTCGGGATCTGGATGATGAAGAATGGGGGCAGTTGTGAAGCGTTCTTTGAGGAGTTCGAAGGCCTGGATGGCAGCCGGAGACCAAGACAACTGCTTCCCTCCCTTCTTAACCATCGACGTCAGTGGGGCCGCAACAGAGCTGAAGTTCCTAATGAAGCGCCTGTAGAAGTTAGCGAACCCCAGAAATCTCTGTAATTCCTTGATGTTGGTTGGTTGGGACCATCGCAGCACTGCCTGCACTTTGCTGTCATCCATAGCCACCCCCTCTGGGCTCACCACGTAACCCAGGAACGTGGTTGCGGTCTGATGAAACTCGCATTTCTCTGCCTTGGCGAACAGATGATGAGAGATTAAGCGCTGAAGTACCTTCCTGACGTGAGAGACGTGGGACTCTGAGTAGACAAGAATATCATCCATGTAAATGATGACCCATCTGCCCAGCATGTCTCGGAACACATCATTAATAAAGGATTGAAATACGGAGGGACTATTGACCAGGCCAAAGGGCATAACCCGGTACTCGTAGTGGCCAGTTGTTGTAGAGAAGGCCGTCTTCCACTCATCCCCCTCTCTGATGCGAATCAAATTGTAGGCATTGCGAAGGTCAAGCTTGGTAAAGTACCTGGCTGAGCAGAGTTGTTCTAGGGCTGGCGGCACAAGTGGTAGTGGGTATCGGTACTTCACGGTGATGTCGTTCAGACCTCTGAAATCAATGCAAGGACGCAGGCTGCCATCTTTCTTTTTGACAAAGAAGAACCCGGCTGAAGCCGGCGAGGTAGAGGGCACAATAATTCCCTTGGCAAGTTCCTCCTCGATGTAAGCCTTCATAGCCTCTGTCTCGGGTTGAGAGAGTGGAAAAATCCTGCCTTTAGGAGGGGTAGTTCCAGGAAGCAGTTCAATGGCACAGTCAGAGGCCCGATGAGGAGGTAGTTGGGTGGCTTGAGACTTGCTGAAGACCTCAGCCAGGTTGTGGTAAACTGGAGGAATGTTGTCGGCGATGGGAGAGTCCTTTATGACTGAGGCCACATTAGATACCCTGGACTTGAGCGTGGGAAAACACTGTATGAAGCATCTGTCTGACCATTGAGTGATCTCTCCCTCCGTCCAGGAGATCAGTGGTTCATGCTGTTGGAGCCAGGGAAGTCCTAAGATGACTGGGTTACAGGGGGCTTGAATGAGGAAAAAAACGGATGGTCTGAGTGTGAAGGATGCCGGTGGTGAGATGGAGATCGCTGGTGGTGTAGCGGACCCGACCGGGGCCCAGCGGTCTTCCGTCTAGCGCTGCCACTGACAATAGAGATGGGCAAGGTTTTAGTGTGAGACCATGAGCTTTGGCAAAATCCAGATCCATAAAGTTCCCTGCTGCACCAGAATCTATAAGGGCGACTGTGTTAATCTGTTTATCCAAGAGGGTGATGGTAACAGGAGTTTTAACAGTCTGAGAGGAGGCAGAGTACTGACTCACCGCTGAAGATGTGCGTTGCGAGGGTCTGGACGGACAGGATGCCTTCATATGGCCTGGTTTGCCGCAGTAAAGACAGAGGTTGAGTTGTTGACGTCGTTCTCTTTCCTCAGCGGAGAGGCGGGTGTGAGCTATTTGCATAGCTTCATGTTCAGGTACGGATGCAGGCGTGGACAGCTGGAGAGGAATGTCTTTAGTGGGTCTCCTTGAGCAGATAAGATTGTCAATGCGAATAGCCAGATTGATAAGTTCGTCCAGGGACTTTCCCTCATCGCGGCAAGCCAGCTCAGCCTGTAGTTCGTGATTCAGCCCCTTTCGCAAATGCAGTTTCAGCGGTTCATCGGGCCACCCGGTCTGCGCAGCTAGTGTGCGGAATGTGAGAGCAAATTCGGCTGCGGTTGTCTTCCCCTGGCGCAACGTCAGAATCTGTTCACCGGCGCCCTCTCCTCCTTCGGGATAATCGAAAACCTCTTTAAAGCGACGGAGGAACAGTTCAAAGGAGGGAAACGTGGGGCGATTCAAATCCCACACAGCTGTAGCCCAGTCCAACGCCTTACCAGTCAGCAAAGAACAAACAAATGCGATGCGGCTCTCTTCTGTAGGATACAAGGCAGGCTGTTGGGTGACAAACAATGAGCATTGAAGAAGAAAGCCCTTACATTTAGCTGGCGAGCCGTCGAACTTGTCCGGGTAGGCCAAACGAGGGCTGGCTACAGGTGGGGCTGGTGAAGTGGGTTGAGCGGCCGCCGCTGTAGGTGATTGAGCGGCCTCAGCTGTGGGAAGCCGCAACGAGCGCAGCGTCTTCACCATCTCCTCCGTTAGGGCTGTTAAGTGAGCGAGTTGTTGTTGATGAGACGCCAAAACATTAGCTTGAGCTGAGATCTCCGTAGTCAATCTGTACACCGCCGCTGGATCGATGTTTGGCGAAGTCTTCTGTAATGATGGGTCGACAGAGCAGGGATCCATTTGCAGCGTTTAATAATAATAATAAGCAAGGTCGGACAGGCAGAGTCGGTACACAACAAACAGGGTTAACGTAGGTAAGACAATACTCAGAGTCGTTGAACAGGCAGAGGGTCGGGGCAGGCAGCAGACAGAATAAACGATAGTCCGTATACGAAGCAGAGAGTTCCAAAAGGCAGGCAGCAGAGTTCACACAACGAGTAATCAGTCCAGAAACAGTCCACAGTAATCCAACACAGAAATAAACGCTCAGAAATGTCAGCCGGGGCAAAACAAGACTTCGCGATGGTGGAGAGGAACCCGGAAGTATTTATAGGGGAGGAACCGGAAGAGATAGTCCATGGGGTCAGGACCAGGTACGGGGTTATGGGAGATGTAGTGGGAGGTGAAAGCTAGAACTCCGGTGATGACGACCTCTGGTGGCGATCGGGGGGAACCACAGAGGTCGGGATTGTTACAATTTTACAGTGCAACAAGATTATTGTAATAGTAAATGTTAGAATTTAAATAATTAAAATATATAGTAATATTTTTGTTATCATTAAATACTTCCTTTTTATTTTACAGTGTGATAGGATTACTGCAATCATAACATTTGTTAAATGAAATTATATTATTATTATTATTATTATTATTATTATTTAAATTACAAAAATTTAACAAATCAATAAAAATTCTTATGGCAATATTGAATATTTTTAGTAAGTCAGTATTTATTAATAATAAACAAAATATTAATTTTATTTCATTAATAAAAGATAACATAAATTATGTTGTAATTGTACATCAATATCAATTATTATTACTATTATATTATTTATTTATTTTATTATATTAAGGAAAAATACAACTAAATGCTATAATAAGAAAATATTAAGTATGATGGATGTTTTTTATGTATTATTATTTATTATTATTATTGTGGTTGTTAATTTTATTTTATTATCAAAAGATAACAAATTATGTTGGAATTGCAATATGTACATTAATGTCAACTATTATTTTTATAATTATTATTCATAGTAATTGTTATAATATTAAGCAAAAATACAAATAAATGTATTTAGCATTATTATTATTATTATTATTATTATTATTAAATAAAATAGAATTTTATTAAATTTATAATAATTTTATTATTGTTATAGATAACATATTATTTTGTAATTGCAATTTGTACATCAACATCAAATATTATTATCATTATTATTATTGTTGTAATTATTATTGCAATTTATAGTATAACTGTATAAAATATTATTTTTACTTCATTGTAAATATACCAATTACGCAAATAAAAACTCTTAAATTACTGTTACATATTGCACTGTAAAATAAAATTTCAGTATTTAATAATAATAATAATAATAATAATAATAATAATAACAAAAATAATAATAACTAAACATTTTTTTTATTTTAATCAATTTAACAAATGAGAAAAAAAATACAATTGCAATAATCCAACTGTTCTGTAAAATAAAAAGGGAGTATTTAATAATGTGATAATAATATCTAAAATAGTAACAATTAGAACAAATCAACAACAACAACAACAACAACAATAATAATAATAATAATAATAAGAGCTTTGCTAAATACTAATTAAATGATAACAAATCCATAAAATTTTTAGTTGTAAGGAAAAAAAAAAAATCTGTATTTAAATTCTCATTTATTATTATTATTATTATTATTATTATTATTATTATTATTGTTATTATTATTATTAATGAATATTGAGTTTTTGCTTTTTTGTATTACAATATTATTATTGCAATTACAACAGCTTTATTTTATTATTATCTTATATTAAATAATATTTTGGCTTTTACTGAATAAAAAAGAAGATATCTATTGACTTTGTTAAGAAAATATTAAAGTAGTATTATTGCATTAAGTTTTGTTTTTGTAATTTGAATAATCGAATTATAATTAATTTTACTGATAAATTTGTTATGTTTATTGCTTTTTTGTTATTATTTTATTACTTTTTATTATAATATTTATTTCAATTTACATTATAAAAATAGAAAAAATCATTTAATTTTATTATTAAAAAGCTGACTTTTAATGATATATGATTATTGTAATATTCATAGTTTTTTTTTTACTTTTATAAAAGTAATATTTATTATTGTTATTATTTTATTATTTATTGTTATTATTATTAATAAGTGCATTATTACATACATACTATTTATTTAAGAGCACAGGAGTATTATTATAACCAGAACATTTTTTATTGATTTGTTATAATTGCAATAATTGAATTTAAAATAATTAAAATGAATAAAAAGTGTTGATACAAATATGTCAGTTGAAGTAACGTTTGCATTACATCTATAATATAATACTTGTTCATATCAATTCAATATACAAAAAGTAAATAAAAACAGTAAATAAAAAATATGATTTTTGTCTATAAATATACTGTGATTAAAACATGAATCTCAGAAAATATTTTAAAATATAATCTGACAGTTTCTTTCACTTATTAAAAGAAAAATTATAATCATTTATTACAGCTTTACTGTGACGGTGTTATGGGTGAATCATGAGACGGTGGATCCATTTGCAACAGTTTTATTTTCTCAGACAAAGTTAACAGGCAAGGGTCGACAACAGCAGACTGGTGTGGTGAAGGCAAATCCAAAAGAATAGTAATAGTCCAAGCAAAGGGTCGGGGCCGGCGGCAGACAAAGGGAATAATCCGTGGGAATAGCGAGGGTCGATAGAAGGCAGGCGGCAAAGGTTCACACACAACGTTAACAGTCCGGTTGGCAACAGGTAAGCAGTCCGAGAAATAAACGCTCAGGATTGACAGCATAACTAATCAAAACTTCGCGACGAGCGAGCCGGCGAGGCGCGCTAAAATGGCCGACAAGGGGAAGTGAACCGGGAGACCCGGAACCGGAAGTGGGGAGCCCCAGGCACGGGATTATGGGAAATGCAGTCTTAGAACTCCGGCGAGGGTTCCCGCTGGTGCGGGATAGGAGGAGCCACAGAGACCGCGTTCGTTACATTTACTATAGTTACAATAATATATTTTATTAAATGTTGTGATTAATGTCATATTTTATCATGTCAGAAACTCATTTCAGTCTTGTGAGGAATCGATTATATTCACGATACAAACATCAATTAAAATCTCAAGTTGATTTTTCATTGTTTTATTATTTCTGTACAAAAAAATAGAGAAATTAATTACATGTTCTTCATCAATCATGATTGTGACATTTTTACACTTTGTAATAAAATGAATGATTGATGAGACACAACAATAAAAACACAAATACACACACTGATGTTTCTGTCTATATGGTGATTTCTGACACATTTATTCTGTTATTTGAGTGACAGAAGTTGAGCTGCAGTATTAATGTCATGAAGAGACTCAATAACATCTCACTGTTACTGATTCATCATCAGCTCAAAGCATTATGGGTAGAATCTCTCATCAGTCTATTCTGATTCATCAACACAGTTTCACTGATGATTTATAATCAACATAAAACCCAGGATAGAGCGTCTGAGTGAATGTGGTCTGTTCTGTGTGGATGAGAGTCATTGTGTCAGAGATGCTGTAGAAGGACAGAGTTCCTGCACTCACATCCACATACACTCCTACTCTACTGATGATGGGCTTCACAGGGAGATCAGTCTGTATGTTACTGTGTCTGAATGAGTAACTGGAGCGAGAGCAGATCAAACTCCAGGACTGATCATTATATCCAAACAAACACTCATCACCCACTCCCTTCCTGCTGATGCTCTTATATGACACTGATATAGACACAAGATCTCCACTCCACTCAATCTCCCAGTAACAGCGTCCACACACACTCTCACTACACAACACCTGATGATACACATCAAATCTGTCTGGATGATCAGGATACGACTGTTTCTCAAACACACGTGTCACCTTTCTGTTCTTCTCAGACAGAATGAGTTCAGTGTGTGCTGTGTTTGGATCCAGTGTGAGAAAACAGGCATCTGAACACAAGAACAGACACATTTATAACACAACAACAATCACTACAGCTGTGTGTGTGTGTGTGTGTGTGTGTGTGTGTGTGTGTGTGTTTGTAGACGTACATTTCTTCAGTCCTGCTGTAATCCTGGATTCTCCTCCATGATCCACACTAGAAACACACACACATTCAGACAGTGAATAAACTGTTGCTATGCAGTTGCCAATGTACTCAGGGTGGTTGCTAGGGAGTTGCTATGCAGTTGCCAATGTACTCAGGGTGGTTGCTAGGGAGTTGCTATGTAGTTGCCAAGGTAGTTGGGTGGTTGCTATGCAGTTGCCAATGTACTCAGGGTGGTTGCTAGGGAGTTGCTATGTAGTTGCCAAGGTACTTGGGTGGTTGCTATGCAGTTGCCAATGTACTCAGGGTGGTTGCTAGGGAGTTGCTATGTAGTTGCCAAGGTAGTTGGGTGGTTGCTATGCAGTTGCCAATGTACTCAGGGTGGTTGCTAGGGAGTTGCTATGTAGTTGCCAAGGTACTTGGGTGGTTGCTATGCAGTTGCCAATGTACTCAGGGTGGTTGCTAGGGAGTTGCTATGTAGTTGCCAATGTACTCAGGGTGGTTGCTAAAGAGTTGCTATGTAGTTGCCAAGGTACTTGGGTGGTTGCTATGCAGTTGCCAATGTACTCAGGGTGGTTGCTAGGGAGTTGCTATGTAGTTGCCAAGGTACTTGAGTGGTTGCTATGCAGTTGCCAATGTACTCAGGGTGGTTGCTAGGGAGTTGCTATGTAGTTGCCAAGGTACTTGGGTGGTTGCTATGCAGTTGCCAATGTACTCAGGGTGGTTGCTAGGGAGTTGCTATGTAGTTGCCAATGTACTCAGGGTGGTTGCTAGGGAGTTGCTATGTAGTTGTCAAGGCATTTGGGTGGTTGCTATGCAGTTGCCAATGTACTCAGAGTAGTTACTAGGGTGTTTCTATGTAGTTGCCAAGGTACTTGGGTGGTTGCTATGCAGTTGCCAATGTACTCAGGGTGGTTGCTAGGGAGATGCTATGCAGTTGCCAATGTACTCAGGGTGGTTGCTAGGGAGTTGCTATGTAGTTGCCAAGGTACTTGGGTGGTTGCTATGCAGTTGCCAATGTACTCAGGGTGGTTGCTAGGGAGTTGCTATGCAGTTGCCAATGTACTCAGGGTGGTTGCTAGGGAGTTGCTATGTAGTTGCCAATGTACTCAGGGTGGTTGCTAGGGAGTTGCTATGTAGTTGCCAAGGTACTTGGGTGGTTGCTATGCAGTTGCCAATGTACTCAGGGTGGTTGCTAGGGAGTTGCTATGTAGTTGCCAAGGTACTTGGGTGGTTGCTATGCAGTTGCCAATGTACTCAGGGTGGTTGCTAGGGAGTTGCTATGCAGTTGCCAATGTACTCAGGGTGGTTGCTAAAGAGCTGCCATGTAGTTGTCAAGGTACTTGGGTGGTTGCTATGCAGTTGCCAATGTACTCAGGGTGGTTGCTAGGGAGTTGCTATGTAGTTGCCAAGGTACTTGGGTGGTTGCTATGCAGTTGCCAATGTACTCAGGGTGGTTACTAGGGTGTTTCTATGTAGTTGCCAAGGTACTTGGGTGGTTGCTATGCAGTTGCCAATGTACTCAGGGTGGTTGCTAGGGAGTTGCTATGCAGTTGCCAATGTACTCAGGGTGGTTGCTAGGGAGTTGCTATGTAGTTGCCAAGGTAGTTGGGTGGTTGCTATGCAGTTGCCAATGTACTCAGGGTGGTTGCTAGGGAGTTGCTATGCAGTTGCCAATGTACTCAGGGTGGTTGCTAGGGAGTTGCTATGTAGTTGCCAATGTACTCAGGGTGGTTGCTAGGGAGTTGCTATGTAGTTGCCAAGGTACTTGGGTGGTTGCTATGCAGTTGCCAATGTACTCAGGGTGGTTACTAGGGTGTTTCTATGTAGTTGCCAAGGTACTTGGGTGGTTGCTATGCAGTTGCCAATGTACTCAGGGTGGTTGCTAAAGAGCTGCCATGTAGTTGTCAAGGTACTTGGGTGGTTGCTATGCAGTTGCCAATGTACTCAGGGTGGTTGCTAGGGAGTTGCTATGTAGTTGCCAAGGTACTTGGGTGGTTGCTATGCAGTTGCCAATGTACTCAGGGTGGTTACTAGGGTGTTTCTATGTAGTTGCCAAGGTACTTGGGTGGTTGCTATGCAGTTGCCAATGTACTCAGGGTGGTTGCTAGGGAGTTGCTATGCAGTTGCCAATGTACTCAGGGTGGTTGCTAGGGAGTTGCTATGTAGTTGCCAAGGTACTTGGGTGGTTGCTATGCAGTTGCCAATGTACTCAGGGTGGTTGCTAGGGAGTTGCTATGCAGTTGCCAATGTACTCAGGGTGGTTGCTAGGGAGTTGCTATGTAGTTGCCAATGTACTCAGGGTGGTTGCTAGGGAGTTGCTATGTAGTTGCCAAGGTACTTGGGTGGTTGCTATGCAGTTGCCAATGTACTCAGGGTGGTTACTAGGGTGTTTCTATGTAGTTGCCAAGGTACTTGGGTGGTTGCTATGCAGTTGCCAATGTACTCAGGGTGGTTGCTAGGGAGTTGCTATGTAGTTGCCAAGGTACTTGGTTGCTATGCAGTTGCCAATGTACTCAGGGTGGTTGCTAGGGAGTTGCTATGTAGTTGCCAAGGTACTTGGGTGGTTGCTATGCAGTTGCCAATGTACTCAGGGTGGTTGCTAGGGAGTTGCTATGTAGTTGCCAAGGTACTTGGGCGGTTGCTATGCAGTTGCCAGTGTACTCAGGGTGGTTGCTAGGGAGTACACGGTCTCGTGTTGCAGAGTGGTGTGCGCTTGTAGCTCCCTGAAGTTTCGTTTTTCTGTAGAAATCTCTATTTTACTATTACTTTCTGTTGTTTAAAGTGACAAAATATAGCTTTTTCCCCACCAGATTTCTGATATTATCCATCAAATTAATCCGACTGTTCGCTTTTATTCTGTAACCGCGAGTGCAACGCCGTGCTGTGCGTTAGCATTCCGTTTGCCGGTTAGCCTGCCATTTGCGTTCCCACTCACATCTCTATTCACGTCTACTACCACTTTCCTTTATTTATTTATTTATTTTTTTTCCCCCTCGCTGTTGTTGATCGCTCGTTTTTATTCCGCAACTGCAAGTGCAGCGTGCCTGCAGTCTGTTAGCCGGTTAGCTTGCCATTCATTTTTACTTTTTCTATCCGCCTCTACAGCCGTTGTTGCTTTCTCCCCCTACTTTTTTTTTTTTTCTTCACAAGTTCATCAAACAACAGTGGTGAGTTGAAATCGTTCTACAACTACGGTAAGTAATGGCTTCCTCTCCTTTCCTGGTAACCTGCAGCACCTGCCATATGCATAGTTTATCAATCTCTGTCGGCAGTTGCCAATGTACTCAGGGTGGTTGCTAGGGAGTTGCTATGTAGTTGCCAAGGTACTTGGGTGGTTGCTATGCAGTTGCCAATGTACTCAGGGTGGTTACTAGGGTGTTTCTATGTAGTTGCCAAGGTACTTGGGTGGTTGCTATGCAGTTGCCAATGTACTCAGGGTGGTTGCTAGGGAGTTGCTATGCAGTTGCCAATGTACTCAGGGTGGTTGCTAGGGAGTTGCTATGTAGTTGCCAAGGTAGTTGGGTGGTTGCTATGCAGTTGCCAATGTACTCAGGGTGGTTGCTAGGGAGTTGCTATGCAGTTGCCAATGTACTCAGGGTGGTTGCTAGGGAGTTGCTATGTAGTTGCCAATGTACTCAGGGTGGTTGCTAGGGAGTTGCTATGTAGTTGCCAAGGTACTTGGGTGGTTGCTATGCAGTTGCCAATGTACTCAGGGTGGTTACTAGGGTGTTTCTATGTAGTTGCCAAGGTACTTGGGTGGTTGCTATGCAGTTGCCAATGTACTCAGGGTGGTTGCTAAAGAGCTGCCATGTAGTTGTCAAGGTACTTGGGTGGTTGCTATGCAGTTGCCAATGTACTCAGGGTGGTTGCTAGGGAGTTGCTATGTAGTTGCCAAGGTACTTGGGTGGTTGCTATGCAGTTGCCAATGTACTCAGGGTGGTTACTAGGGTGTTTCTATGTAGTTGCCAAGGTACTTGGGTGGTTGCTATGCAGTTGCCAATGTACTCAGGGTGGTTGCTAGGGAGTTGCTATGCAGTTGCCAATGTACTCAGGGTGGTTGCTAGGGAGTTGCTATGTAGTTGCCAAGGTACTTGGGTGGTTGCTATGCAGTTGCCAATGTACTCAGGGTGGTTGCTAGGGAGTTGCTATGCAGTTGCCAATGTACTCAGGGTGGTTGCTAGGGAGTTGCTATGTAGTTGCCAATGTACTCAGGGTGGTTGCTAGGGAGTTGCTATGTAGTTGCCAAGGTACTTGGGTGGTTGCTATGCAGTTGCCAATGTACTCAGGGTGGTTACTAGGGTGTTTCTATGTAGTTGCCAAGGTACTTGGGTGGTTGCTATGCAGTTGCCAATGTACTCAGGGTGGTTGCTAGGGAGTTGCTATGTAGTTGCCAAGGTACTTGGGTGGTTGCTATGCAGTTGCCAATGTACTCAGGGTGGTTGCTAGGGAGTTGCTATGCAGTTGCCAATGTACTCAGGGTGGTTGCTAGGGAGTTTCTATGTAGTTGCCAAGGTACTTGGGTGGTTGCTATGCAGTTGCCAATGTACTCAGGATGGTTGCTAGGGAGTTGCTATGCAGTTGCCAATGTACTCAGGGTGGTTGCTAGGGAGTTTCTATGTAGTTGCCAAGGTACTTGGATGGTTGCTATGCAGTTGCCAATGTACTCAGGGTGGTTGCTAGGGAGTTGCTATGTAGTTGCCAAGGTACTTGGGTGGTTGCTATGC
>JAMKFB010000276.1:76122-98045 GCA_036247105.1 Cirrhinus mrigala | reverse complement strand
GATTATCAAGTTGCTAACATGCTTCTAACATGATTAGCAAGTTGTTAGCATATTGCTAGCATGTTTCTAGCATGATTAGCAAGTTGTTAACATGTTGCTAGCATGTTTCTAACATGATTAACAAGTTGTTAGCATATTGCTAGCATGTTTCTAGCATGATTAGCAAGTTGTTAGCATGTTGCTAGCATGTTTCTAGCATGATTAGCAAGTTGCTAGCATTGCTAGCATGTTTCTGGCATGATTAACAAGTTGTTAGCATGTTGCTAGCATGTCTCTAGCATGATTAGCAAGTTGCTAGCATGTTTCTAACATGATTAGCAAGTTGTTAGCATGTTGCTAGCATGTTTTTTAGCATGACTAGCATGTTGCTAGCATGTTTCTAGCATGATTAGCAAGTTGCTAGCATGTTTCTAGCATGATTAGCAAGTTGCTAGCATGTTTCTAGCATGATTAGCAAGTTGTTAGCATGTTGCTAGCATGTTTCTAGCCTGATTAGCAAGTTGCTAGCATGATTAGCAAGTTGTTAGCATGTTGCTAGCATGTTTCTAGCATGATTAGCAAGTTGCTAGCATGTTTCTAGCATGATTAGCAAGTTGTTAGCATGTTGCTAGCATGTTTCTAGCATGATTAGCAAGTTGTTAGCATGTTGCTAGCATGTTTTTTAGCATGACTAGCATGTTGCTAGCATGTTTCTAGCATGATTAGCAAGTTGCTAGCATGTTTCTAACATGATTAGCAAGTTGCTAGCATGTTTCTAGCATGATTAGCAAGTTGCTAGCATGTTTCTAGCATGATTAGCAAGTTGTTAGCATGTTGCTAACATGTTTCTAGCATGATTAGCAAGTTGTTAGCATGTTGCTAGCATGTTTCTAGCATGATTAGCAAGTTGTTAGCATGTTGCTAGCATGTTTTTTAGCATGACTAGCATGTTGCTAGCATGTTTCTAGCATGATTAACAAGTTGCTAGCATGTTTCTAACATGATTAGCAAGTTGCTAGCATGTTTCTAGCATGATTAGCAAGTTGCTAGCATGTTTCTAGCATGATTAGCAAGTTGTTAGCATGTTTCTAGCATGATTAGCAAGTTGCTAGCATGTTTCTAGCATGATCAGCAAGTTGCTAGCATGTTTCTAGCATGATTAGCAAGTTGTTAGCATATTGCTAGCATGTTTCTAGCATGATTAGCAAAGTTGCTAGCATGTTTGTGGCATGATTAGCAAGTTGCTAGCATGTTTCTAGTATGATTAGCAAGTTATTAGCATGATTCTGGTTGCTAGCCATAGACAGATAGATAGATAGATAGATAGATAGATAGATAGATAGTAATGGTTAGATAGATAGATAGATAGATAGATAGATAGATAGATAGATAGATAGTAATGGTTAGATAGATAGATAGATAGATAGATAGATAGATAGATAGATAGATAGATAGATAAATGAGTTTGAATGAGTTTGAATGGATTAGAAATACAGTACATAGAAGGGAAGTTTGATTGAGTCTCAAAGGATTCTGGGAGTTTTGACAGTTGGAGTTTGAAAAGTGTTGGCTCATTTGAACATTCCGTCAATGTAAGTCTATGGGATTTTTCCCAATTTTGATCGGCATTTTTAGGAAAATTGTAAGTCCGATCAGTTAGAAAAGATATAGCAACTCGAGTCAGACCAGTCTGAAGATCTGGGCTGAGTTTGGAGTTTGTAGAGTTAAAGCTCTAGGAGGAGATACAGTCAGAAAATTTAGTCTCAGAAGAATAATAATAATAATAATAACTAGATAAAAAAGTTCGTCAAGACAAACTTTAAGTTGGCTTGAGAAAGCCGGACCAGAAAGTTTGAAAGAGTTTGAAAAGTTCAAAAAGTTTAAGAAGTTTAAAAAGTTTAAAAAGATTAAAAAGTTTTAAGTTTGGATGGTTTTCAGTCTGAAGTATTTTGAAGTTTTAAAGTTTGAATGCAGTCTGTCAGATAAATAAATAGATAGATAGATAGATAGATAGATAGATAGATAGATAATTAACATGTTAGTATGATTCTAACATTATTACCAAGTTACTAGCATGTTGCTAGCATGTTTTTAACATGATTAGCAAGGTACGAGCATGTTGCTAGTCTGTTTCTAGCATGATTAGCAAGTTGTTAGCATGTTTCTAGCATGTTTCTAGCATGATTAGCAAGTTGCTAACACGTTTCTAGCTTGATTAGCAAATTGATAGCATATTGCTAGCATGTTTCTAACATGATTAGAATGTTGCTAGCATGATTAGCAAGTTGCTAGCATGATTTTAGCAAGATTAGCAAGTTGCTAGCATGTTTCTAACATGATTAGCAAGTTGCTAGCATGTTTTAACATGATTAGCAAGTTGTTAGCATGTTGCTAGCATGTTTGTGGAATGATTAGCAAGTTGCTAGCATGTTTCTAGCATGATTAGCAAAGTTGCTAGCATGTTTCTAGTATGATTAGCAAGTTGCTAGCATGTTGCTAGCATGATTAGCAAGTTGCTAGCATGTTTCTAGTATGATTAGCAAAGTTGATAGCATGATTTTAGCATTATTAGCCAGTTGCTAGCATGTTTCTAGTATGATTAGCAAAGTTGCTAGCATGTTTCTAGCATGATTAGCAAGTTGCTAGCATGTTTCTAGCATGATTAGCAAAGTTGCTAGCATGTCTCTAGCATGATTAGCAAGTTACTAGCATGATTCTGGTTGCTAGCCATAGATAGATAGATAGTAATGGTTAGATGATAGATAGATAGATAGATAGATAGATAGTAATGGTTAGATGATAGATAGATAGATAGATAGATAGATAGATAGATAGATAGATAGATAGATAGATAGTAATGGTTAGATGATAGATAGATAGATAGATAGATAGATAGATAGTAATGGTTAGATGATAGATAGATAGATAGATAGATAGATAGATAGATAGATAGATAGATAGATAGTAATGGTTAGATGATAGATAGATAGATAGATAGATAGATAGACAGATAGATAGTAATGGTTAGATGATAGATAGATAGATAGATGAGTTTGAATGATTTTAAATGGATTAGAAATACAGTACATAGAAGGGAAGTTTGATTGAGGCTCAAAGGATTCTGGGGATTTTGACAGTTGGATTTTAAAAAGTGCTGGCTCATTTGAACATTCCGTCAATGTAAGTCTATGGGATTTTTCCCAAATTTAATCGCCATTTTTAGGAAAACCGTAAGTCCGATCAGTTAGAAAAGATATAGCAACTAACTTCAGATCAGTTTAAAGATCTGGGCTGAGTTTGGAGTTTGTAGATTTAAAGCTCTAGGAGGAGTTAGAGTTGATAATTTTAGTCTCAGAAGAAGAAGAATAATAATAATAAGTTTAAGTAGCATTTCAGTAAGTTGGCTTTCTCAAGCCAACTTAATAATAATAATAATAATAATAACTGGAAGTTTAAATAGCAGATCAGTAAGTTGGCTTTCTCAAGCCAACTTAATAATAATAATAATAATAATAATAATAATAACTAGATAGTAAAGTTTGTCAAGACAAACTTTAGGTTGGCTTGAGAAAGCTGGACCAGAAAGTTTGAAAAAGTTTGAAAAGTTTATAGTTTAAAAAGTTTACGAAGTTTTAAAAAGTTTTGCATTTGATGGTTTTCAGTCTGTAATGGTTTGAAGTCTAACGTAGATAGATAGATAGATAGATAGATAGATAGATAGATAGATAGATAAGTAGATAGATAACAATTAGCAAGTTACTAGAATGATTCTAGCATGATTAGCATTTTACTAGCATGTTGTTAAAATGTTTAACATTTTATTAACATGATAACAGGGGTGGTTGCTAGGGTGTTGCTATGCGGTTGCTAGGGTACCAAGGGTGGTTGCTAGGGTGTTGCTATGCCATTGCTAGGGTATCCAGGATGGTTGCTAAGGTGTTGCAATGCGGTTGCTAGGGTAACAGGGGTGGTTGCTAGGGTGTTGCTATCCGGTTGCTAAGGTAACAGGGGTGGTTGCTAGGGTGTTGCTATGGTATCCAGGGTGGTTGCTAGGGTGTTGCTATGCGGTTGCTAAGGTACCCAGGATGGTTGCTAAGGTGTTGCAATGCGGTTGCTAGGGTAACAGGGGTGGTTGCTATGGTGTTGCTATGCGGTTGCTAAGGTATCCAGGGTGGTTGCTAGGGTGTTGCTATGCCGTTGCTAGGGTATCCAGGGTGGTTGCTGGGGTGTTGCTATGCGGTTGCTAGGGTACTTGGGGTGGTTGCTAGGGTGTTGCTATGCGGTTGCTAGGGTATCCAGGATGGTTGCTAGGGTGTTGCTATGCGGTTGCTAAGGTATCCAGGGTGGTTGCTAGGGTGTTGCTATGCGGTTGCTAGGGTACTTGGGGTGGTTGCTAGGCCGGTTGTTAAGGTGCCCAGGGTGGTTGCTAAGGATGTTTCTAGCATGATTAACAAGTTGCTAACATATTTCTAACATGATTAGCAGGTTGCTAGCATGTTTCTAACATGACTAGCATGTTGCTAGTATGTTTCTAGCATGATTAACAAGTTGCTAGCATATTTCTAACATGATTAGCATGTTGCTAGCATGTTTTTAACATGATTAGCAAGTTGTTAGCATGTTGCTAGCATGTTCCTAACATGATTGGCAAGTTGCTAACATGTTTTTAACATGATTAGCAATTTGCTAGCATGTTTTTAACATGATTAGCAAGTTGTAAGCATGTTGCTAGCATGTTCCTAACATGATTAGCAAGTTGCTAGCATGTTTCTAGCATGATTAGCAAGTTGCTAGCATGTTTCTAGCATGATTAGCATGTTTCTAGCATGTTTTTAACATGATTAGCAAGTTGTTAGCAAGTTGCTAGCATGTTTTTAGAATGATTAGCAAGTTGCTAGCATGTTTTTAGAATGATTAGCAAGTTGCTAGTATGTTTCTAGCATGATTAGCAAGTTGCTAGCATGTTTCTAGCATGATTAGCAAGTTGCTAGCATGTTTCTAGCATGATTAGCAAGTTACTAGCATGTTGTTAGTCTGTTTCTAACATGATTACCATGATGTTGGCATGTTATTAGCATGATTAGCCAGTTACTAGCATGTTACTAGCATGATTAGCAGGCTACTAGCATGACTCTAGTTTGGCTAGCGATAGATAGATAGATAGATAGATAGATAGATAGATAGGTAAATAAATAGATAGATAGATGAGTTTGAATGAGTTTGAATGGATTAGAAATACAGTACATAGAAGGGAAGCTTGATTGAGTCTCAAAGGATTCTGGGAGTTTTGACAGTTGGAATTTGAAAAGTGTTGGCTCATTTGAACATTCCGTCAATGTAAGTCTATGGGATTTTTCCCAGTTTTAAACGTCATTTTTAGGAAAACCGTAAGTCCGATCAGTTTGAAGAGGTATAGCAACTCGAGTCAGACCAGTCTGAAGATCTAGGCTGAGTTTGGAGTTTGTAGAGTTAAAGCTCTAGGAGGAGTAGCGTTTGAAAATTTGGCTAAGAAGAATAATAATAATAACTAGATAGTAAAGTTTGTCAAGACAAACTTTAGGTTGGCTTGAGAAAGCTGGACCAGAAAGTTTGAAAAAGTTTGAAAAGTTTATAGTTTAAAAAGTTTACGAAGTTTTAAAAAGTTTTGCATTTGATGGTTTTCAGTCTGTAATGGTTTGAAGTCTAACGTAGTTTTAAAAGGTTAAAGTTTGAATGTTTTGAAGGCAATACAGTCTGTCAGAGATAGATAGATAGATAGATAGATAGATAGATAGATAAGTAGATAGATAACAATTAGCAAGTTATTAAAATGATTCTAGCATGATTAGCATTTTACTAGCATGTTGTTAAAATGTTTAACATTTGATTAACATGATAACAGGGGTGGTTGCTAGGGT
This sequence comes from Cirrhinus mrigala, assembly GCA_036247105.1. NCBI lineage: Eukaryota > Metazoa > Chordata > Actinopteri > Cypriniformes > Cyprinidae > Cirrhinus > Cirrhinus mrigala. The sequence goes on along the minus strand of JAMKFB010000276.1, from coordinate 92,169 downwards.
GTTGCTATGCGGTTGCTAGGGTACCAAGGGTGGTTGCTAGGGTGTTGCTATGCCATTGCTAGGGTATCCAGGATGGTTGCTAAGGTGTTGCAATGTGGTTGCTAGGGTAACAGGGGTGGTTGCTAGGGTGTTGCTATCCGGTTGCTAAGGTAACAGGGGTGGTTGCTAGGGTGTTGCTATGGTATCCAGGGTGGTTGCTAGGGTGTTGCTATGCGGTTGCTAAGGTACCCAGGATGGTTGCTAAGGTGTTGCAATGCGGTTGCTAGGGTAACAGGGGTGGTTGCTATGGTGTTGCTATGCGGTTGCTAAGGTATCCAGGATGGTTGCTAGGGTGTTGCTATGCCGTTGCTAAGGTATCCAGGGTGGTTGCTAGGGTGTTGCTATGCGGTTGCTAAGGTAACAGGGGAGGTTGCTAGGGTGTTGCTATGCGGTTGCTAGGGTACTCGGGGTGGTTGCTAGGCCGGTTGCTAAGGTACCCAGGGTGGTTGCTAAGGTGTTGCTATGCCGTTGCTAGGGTATCCAGGGTGGTTGCTGGGGTGTTGCTATGCGGTTGCTAGGGTACTTGGGGTGGTTGCTAGGGTGTTGCTATGCGGTTGCTAGGGTATCCAGGATGGTTGCTAGGGTGTTGCTATGCGGTTGCTAAGGTATCCAGGGTGGTTGCTAGGGTGTTGCTATGCGGTTGCTAGGGTACCCAGGATGGTTGCTAAGGTGTTGCTATGCGGTTGCTAAGGTAACAGGGGTGGTTGCTACGGTGTTGCTATGCAGTTGCTAAGGTAACAGGAGTGGTTGCTAGGGTGTTGCTATGCGGTTGCTAGGGTACTTGGGGTGGTTGCTAGGCCGGTTGTTAAGGTGCCCAGGGTGGTTGCTAAGGATGTTTCTAGCATGATTAACAAGTTGCTAGCATATTTCTAACATGATTAGCAGGTTGCTAGCATGTTTCTAACATGACTAACATGTTGCTAGTATGTTTCTAGCATGATTAACAAGTTGCTAGCATATTTCTAGCATGATTAGCATGTTGCTAGCATGTTTTTAACATGATTAGCAAGTTGTTAGCATGTTGCTAGCATGTTCCTAACATGATTAGCAAGTTGCTAACATGTCTTTAACATGATTAGCAATTTGCTAGCATGTTTTTAACATGATTAGCAAGATGCTAGCATGTTGCTAGCATGTTCCTAACATGATTAGCAAGTTGCTAGTATGTTTCTAGCATGATTAGCAAGTTGCTAGCATGTTTCTAGCATGATTAGCATGTTTCTAGCATGTTTTTAACATGATTAGCAAGTTGTTAGCAAGTTGCTAGCATGTTTTTAGAATGATTAGCAAGTTGCTAGCATGTTTTTAGAATGATTAGCAAGTTGCTAGTATGTTTCTAGCATGATTAGCAAGTTGCTAGCATGTTTCTAGCATGATTAGCAAGTTGCTAGCATGTTTCTAACATGATTAGCATGTTTCTAGCATGTTTTTAACATGATTAGCAAGTTGTTAGCAAGTTGCTAGCATGTTTTTAGAATGATTAGAAAGTTGCTAACATGTTTCTAGCATGATTAGCAAGTTGCTAGCATGTTTCTAGCATGATTAGCAAGTTGCTAGCATGTTTCTAGCATGATTAGCAAGTTGCTAGCATGTTTCTAGCATGATTAGCAAGTTACTAGCATGTTGTTAGTCTGTTTCTAACATGATTACCATGATGTTGGCATGTTATTAGCATGATTAGCCAGTTACTAGCATGTTACTAGCAAGATTAGCAGGCTACTAGCATGACTCTAGTTTGGCTAGCGATAGATAGATAGATAGATAGATAGATAGGTAAATAAATAGATAGATAGATGAGTTTGAATGAGTTTGAATGGATTAGAAATACAGTACATAGAAGGGAAGCTTGATTGAGTCTCAAAGTATTCTGGGAGTTTTGACAGTTGGAATTTGAAAAGTGTTGGCTCATTTGAACATTCCGTCAATGTAAGTCTATGGGATTTTTCCCAGTTTTGATCGGCATTTTTAGGAAAACCGTAAGTCCGATCAGTTTGAAGAGATATAGCAACTCGAGTCAGACCAGTCTGAAGATCTAGGCTGAGTTTGGAGTTTGTAGAGTTAAAGCTCTAGGAGGAGTAGCGTTTGAAAATTTGGCTAAGAAGAATAATAATAATAATAATAAGCTTAAGTAGCAGATCAGTAGGTTGGCTTTCTCAAGCCAACCTAACTAGATAAAAAAGTTCGTCAAGACAAACTTTAAGTTGGCTTGAGAAAGCCGGACCAGAAAGTTTTAAAAAGTTTTAAAAGTTTTAAAAGTTTAAGAAGTTTTAAAAAGTTGCATTTGGATAGGTTTTAGTCTGAAATAGTTTGAAGTTTAAAGTAGTTTTAAAAGGTTAAAGTTTGAATGCAGTCTCTCAGACAGATATACAGATAGATAGACAGATAGAAATATAGATAAATAGATAGATAATAGATAAATTTGCTAACATGTTTCTAGCATGTTGTTAGAATGTTTCTAGCATGATTAGCAAGTTGTTAGAATGTTGCTAGCATGTTTCTGGCATTATTAGCAAGTTGCTAGCATGTTTCTAGCATAATTAGCAAGTTGTTAGCATGTTGCTAGCATGATTAGCATGTTGCTAGCATGTTTCTAGCATGATTAGCAAGTTGCTAGCATGTTTCTAGCATGATTAGCAAGTTGTTGGCATGTTGCTAGCATGTTTCTAGCATGATTAGCATGTTGCTAGCATGTTTCTAGCATGATTAGCAAGTTGTTGGCATGTTGCTAGCATGTTTCTAGCATGATTAGCAAGTTGTTAACATGTTGCTAGCATGATTAGCATGTTGCTAGCATGTTTCTAGCATGATTAGCAAGTTGCTAGCATGTTTCTAGCATGATTAGCAAGTTGTTGGCATGTTGCTAGCATGTTTCTAGCATGATTAGCATGTTGCTAGCATGTTGCTAGCATGTTTCTAGCATGATTAGCAAGTTGCTAGCATGTTTCTAACATGATTAGCAAGTTGTTAGCATGTTGCTAGCATGATTAGCAAGTTGTTAGCATGTTTCTAGCATGTTTCTAGCATGATTAGCAAGTTGTTAGCATGTTTCTAGCATGATTAGCATGTCGTTAACATGTTTCTAGCATGATTAGCAAGTTGCTAGCATGTTTCTAGCATGATTAGCAAAGCTGCTAGCATGTCTCTAGCATGATTAACATGTCGCTAGCATGTTTCTAACATGATTAGCAAGTTGCTAGCATGTTGCTAGCATGATTAGCATGTTGCTAGCATGTTTCTAGCATGATTAGCAAGTTGTTAGCATGTTGCTAGCATGTTTCTGGCATTATTAGCAAGTTGCTAGCATGTTTCTAGCATAATTAGCAAGTTGTTAGCATGTTGCTAGCATGATTAGCATGTTGCTAGCATGTTTCTAGCATGATTAGCAAGTTGCTAGCATGTTTCTAGCATGATTAGCAAGTTGTTGGCATGTTGCTAGCATGTTTCTAGCATGATTAGCATGTTGCTAGCATGTTTCTAGCATGATTAGCAAGTTGTTGGCATGTTGCTAGCATGTTTCTAGCATGATTAGCAAGTTGTTAGCATGTTGCTAGCATGATTAGCATGTTGCTAGCATGTTTCTAGCATGATTAGCAAGTTGCTAGCATGTTTCTAGCATGATTAGCAAGTTGTTGGCATGTTGCTAGCATGTTTCTAGCATGATTAGCATGTTGCTAGCATGTTGCTAGCATGTTTCTAGCATGATTAGCAAGTTGCTAGCATGTTTCTAACATGATTAGCCAGTTGTTAGCATGTTGCTAGCATGATTAGCAAGTTGTTAGCATGTTTCTAGCATGTTTCTAGCATGATTAGCAAGTTGTTAGCATGTTTCTAGCATGATTAGCATGTCGTTAACATGTTTCTAGCATGATTAGCAAGTTGCTAGCATGTTTCTAGCATGATTAGCAAAGCTGCTAGCATGTCTCTAGCATGATTAACATGTCGCTAGCATGTTTCTAACATGATTAGCAAGTTGCTAGCATGTTGCTAGCATGATTAGCATGTTGCTAGCATGTTTCTAGCATGATTAGCAAGTTGTTAGCATGTTGCTAGCATGTTTCTAGCATGATTAGCATGTTGCTAGCATGTTGCTAGCATGTTTCTAGCATGATTAGCAAGTTGCTAGCATGTTTCTAGCATGATTAGCCAGTTGTTAGCATGTCTCTAGCATGATTAGCAAGTTGTTAGCATGTTTCTGGTTGCTAGCCATAGATAGATAGATAGATAGATAGTAAAGTTTAGATAGATAGATAGATAGATAGATAGATAGATAGTAATGGTTAGATGATAGATAGATAGATAGATGAGTTTGAATGAGTTTAAATGGATTAGAAATACAGCACATAGAAGGGAGGTTTGATTGAGGCTCAAAGGATTCTGGGGATTTTGACAGTTGGAGTTTAAAAAGTGCTGGCTCATTTGAACATTCCGTCAATGTAAGTCTATGGGATTTTTCCCAAATTTAATCGCCATTTTTAGGAAAACCGTAAGTCCGATCAGTTAGAAAAGATATAGCAACTAACTTCAGATCAGTTTAAAGATCTGGGCTGAGTTTGGAGTTTGTAGATTTAAAGCTCTAGGAGGAGTTAGAGTTGATAATTTTAGTCTCAGAAGAAGAAGAATAATAATAATAAGTTTAAGTAGCATTTCAGTAAGTTGGCTTTCTCAAGCCAACTTAATAATAATAATAATAAGCTTAAGTAGCAGATCAGTAGGTTGGCTTTCTCAAGCCAACCTAACTAGATAGTAAAGTTTGTCAAGACAAACTTTAGGTTGGCTTGAGAAAGCTGGACCAGAAAGTTTGAAAAAGTTTGAAAAGTTTATAGTTTAAAAAGTTTACGAAATTTTAAAAAGTTTTGCATTTGATGGTTTTCAGTCTGTAATGGTTTGAAGTCTAACGTAGTTTTAAAAGGTTAAAGTTTGAATGTTTTGAAGGCAATACAGTCTGTCAGAGATAGATAGATAGATAGATAAGTAGATAGATAACAATTAGCAAGTTACTAGAATGATTCTAGCATGATTAGCATTTTACTAGCATGTTGTTAACATGTTTAACATTTTATTAACATGATAACAGGGGTGGTTGCTTGGGTGTTGCTATGCGGTTGCTAGGGTATCCAGGATGGTTGCTAAGGTGTTGCAATGCGGTTGCTAGGGTAACAGGGGTGGTTGCTAGGGTGTTGCTATCCGGTTGCTAAGGTAACAGGGGTGGTTGCTAGGGTGTTGCTATGGTATCCAGGGTGGTTGCTAGGGTGTTGCTATGCGGTTGCTAGGGTACCCAGGGTGGTTGCTAAGGTGTTGCAATGCGGTTGCTAGGGTAACAGGGGTGTTTGCTATGGTGTTGCTATGCGGTTGCTAAGGTATCCAGGATGGTTGCTAGGGTGTTGCTATGCCGTTGCTAAGGTATCCAGGGTGGTTGCTAGGGTGTTGCTATGCGGTTGCTAGGGTAACAGGGGTGGTTGCTAGGGTGTTGCTATCCGGTTGCTAAGGTAACAGGGGTGGTTGCTAGGGTGTTGCTATGGTATCCAGGGTGGTTGCTAGGGTGTTGCTATGCGGTTGCTAGGGTACCCAGGGTGGTTGCTAAGGTGTTGCAATGCGGTTGCTAGGGTAACAGGGGTGTTTGCTATGGTGTTGCTATGCGGTTGCTAAGGTATCCAGGATGGTTGCTAGGGTGTTGCTATGCCGTTGCTAAGGTATCCAGGGTGGTTGCTAGGGTGTTGCTATGCGGTTGCTAAGGTAACAGGGGTGGTTGCTAGGGTGTTGCTATGTGGTTGCTAGGGTACTTGGGGTGGTTGCTAGGCCGGTTGCTAAGGTACCCAGGGTGGTTGCTAAGGTGTTGCTATGCCGTTGCTAGGGTATCCAGGGTGGTTGCTGGGGTGTTGCTATGCGGTTGCTAGGGTACTTGGGGTGGTTGCTAGGGTGTTGCTATGCGGTTGCTAGGGTATCCAGGATGGTTGCTAGGGTGTTGCTATGCGGTTGCTAAGGTATCCAGGGTGGTTGCTAGGGTGTTGCTATGCGGTTGCTAGGGTATCCAGGATGGTTGCTAGGGTGTTGCTATGCGGTTGCTAAGGTATCCAGGGTGGTTGCTAGGGTGTTGCTATGCGGTTGCTAGGGTACCCAGGATGGTTGCTAAGGTGTTGCTATGCGGTTGCTAAGGTAACAGGGGTGGTTGCTACGGTGTTGCTATGCAGTTGCTAAGGTAACAGGAGTGGTTGCTAGGGTGTTGCTATGCGGTTGCTAGGGTACTTGGGGTGGTTGCTAGGCCGGTTGTTAAGGTGCCCAGGGTGGTTGCTAAGGATGTTTCTAGCATGATTAACAAGTTGCTAGCATATTTCTAACATGATTAGCAGGTTGCTAGCATGTTTCTAACATGACTAGCATGTTGCTAGTATGTTTCTAGCATGATTAACAAGTTGCTAGCATATTTCTAGCATGATTAGCATGTTGCTAGCATGTTTTTAACATGATTAGCAAGTTGTTAGCATGTTGCTAGCATGTTCCTAACATGTTTTTAACATGATTAGCAATTTGCTAGCATGTTTTTAACATGATTAGCAAGTTGCTAGCATGTTTTTAACATGATTAGCAAGTTGCTAGCATGTTGCTAGCATGTTCCTAACATGATTAACAAGTTGCTAGCATGTTTTTAGAATGATTAGCAAGTTGCTAGCATGTTTTTAGAATGATTAGCAAGTTGCTAGTATGTTTCTAGCACGATTAGCAAGTTGCTAGCATGTTTCTAGCATGATTAGCAAGTTGCTAGCATGTTTCTAACATGATTAGCATGTTTCTAGCATGTTTTTAACATGATTAGCAAGTTGTTAGCAAGTTGCTAGCATGTTTTTAGAATGATTAGCAAGTTGCTAACATGTTTTTAGAATGATTAGCAAGTTGCTAGTATGTTTCTAGCATGATTAGCAAGTTGCTAGCATGTTTTTAGAATGATTAGCAAGTTGCTAGCATGTTTTTAGAATGATTAGCAAGTTGCTAGTATGTTTCTAGCACGATTAGCAAGTTGCTAGCATGTTTCTAGCATGATTAGCAAGTTGCTAGCATGTTTCTAACATGATTAGCATGTTTCTAGCATGTTTTTAACATGATTAGCAAGTTGTTAGCAAGTTGCTAGCATGTTTTTAGAATGATTAGCAAGTTGCTAGCATGTTTTTAGAATGATTAGCAAGTTGCTAGTATGTTTCTAGCATGATTAGCAAGTTGCTAGCATGTTTCTAGCATGATTAGCAAGTTGCTAGCATGTTTCTAGCATGATTAGCAAGTTACTAGCATGTTGTTAGTCTGTTTCTAACATGATTACCATGTTGTTGGCATGTTATTAGCATGATTACCCAGTTACTAGCATGTTACTAGCATGATTAGCAGGCTACTAGCATGACTCTAGTTTGGCTAGCGATAGATAGATAGATAGATAGATAGATAGATAGATAGATAGATAGATAGGTAAATAAATAGATAGATAGATGAGTTTGAATGAGTTTGAATGGATTAGAAATACAGTACATAGAAGGGAAGCTTGATTGAGTCTCAAAGGATTCTGGGAGTTTTGACAGTTGGAATTTGAAAAGTGTTGGCTCATTTGAACATTCCGTCAATGTAAGTCTATGGGATTTTTCCCAATTTTGATCGGCATTTTTAGGAAAACCCTAAGTCCGATCAGTTTGAAGAGATATAGCAACTCGAGTCAGACCAGTCTGAAGATCTAGGCTGAGTTTGGAGTTTGTAGAGTTAAAGCTCCAGGAGGAGTAGCGTTTGAAAATTTGGCTAAGAAGAATAATAATAATAACTAGATAGTAAAGTTTGTCAAGACAAACTTTAGGTTGGCTTGAGAAAGCTGGACCAGAAAGTTTGAAAAAGTTTGAAAAGTTTATAGTTTAAAAAGTTTACGTAGTTTTAAAAAGTTTTGCATTTGATGGTTTTCAGTCTGTAATGGTTTGAAGTCTAACGTAGTTTTAAAAGGTTAAAGTTTGAATGTTTTGAAGGCAATACAGTCTGTCAGAGATAGATAGATAGACAGATAGTAATGGTTAGATTATAGATAGATAGATAGATAGATAAGTAGATAGATAACAATTAGCAAGTTACTAGAATGATTCTAGCATGATTAGCATTTTACTAGCATGTTGTTAACATGTTTAACATTTTATTAACATGATAACAGGGGTGGTTGCTAGGGTGTTGCTATGCGGTTGCTAAGGTAACGGGGTGGTTGCTAGGGTGTTGCTATGCGGTTGCTAGGGTACTTGGGGTGGTTGCTAGGCCGGTTGCTAAGATACCCAGGGTGGTTGCTAAGGTGTTGCTATGCTGTTGCTAAGGTATCCAAGGTGGTTGCTAAGGTGTTGCTATGCGGTTGCAAGGGTAACAGGGGTGGTTGCTAGGGTGGTTGCTAGGGTGTTGCTATGCGGTTGCTAAGGTATCCAGGGTGGTTGCTAGGGTGTTGCTATGCAGTTGCTAGGGTACCCAGGGTGGTTGCTAATGTGTTGCTATGCGGTTGCTAAGGTAACAGGGGTGGTTGCTAGGGTGTTGCTATGCAGTTGCTAGGGTACCCAGGGTGGTTGCTAAGGTGTTGCTATGCGGTTGCTAAGGTAACAGGGGTGGTTGCTAGGGTGTTGCTATGCCATTGCTAAGGTATCCAAGGTGGTTGCTAGGGTGTTGCTATGCGGTTGCTAAGGTAACGGGGTGGTTGCTAGGGTGTTGCTATGCGGTTGCTAGGGTACTTGGGGTGGTTGCTAGGCCGGTTGCTAAGGTACCAAGGGTGGTTGCTAAGGTGTTGCTATACCGTTGCTAGGGTATCCAGGGTGGTTGCTAGGGTGTTGCTATGCGGTTGCTAGGGTACCCAGGGTGGTTGCCAGGGTGTTGCTATGCGGTTGCTAGGGTATCCAGGGTGGTTGCTAGGGTGGTTGCTAGGGTGTTGCTATGCGGTTGCTAAGGTATCCAGGGTGGTTGCTAGGGTGTTGCTATGCGGTTGCTAGGGTACCCAGGGTGGTTGCTAATGTGTTGCTATGCGGTTGCTAAGGTAACAGGGGTGGTTGCTAGGGTGTTGCTATGCAGTTGCTAAGGTAACAGGAGTCGTTGCTAGGGTGTTGCTATGCGGTTGCTAGGGTACTTGGGGTGCCCAGGGTGGTTGCTAAGGATGTTTCTAGCATGATTAACAAGTTGCTAGCATGTTTCTAACATGATTAGCAGGTTGCTAGCATGTTTCTAACATGACTAGCATGTTGCTAGTATGTTTCTAGCATGATTAGCAAGTTGTTAGCATGTTTTTAACATGATTAGCAAGTTGCTAGCATGTTTTTAGAATGATTAGCAAGTTGCTAGCATGTTTTTAACATGATTAGCAAGTTGTTAGCATGTTGCTAGCATGTTCCTAACATGATTAGCAAGTTGCTAGCATGTTTCTAGCATGATTAGCATGTTTCTAGCATGTTTTTAACATGATTAGCAAGTTGTTAGCAAGTTGCTAGCATGTTTTTAGACTGATTAGCAAGTTGCTAGCATGTTTTTAGAATGATTAGCAAGTTGCTAGCATGTTTTTAGAATGATTAGCAAGTTGCTAGTATGTTTCTAGCATGATTAGCAAGTTGCTAGTATGTTTCTAGCATGATTAGCAAGTTGCTAGCATGTTTCTAGCATGATTAGCATGTTTCTAGCATGTTTTTAACATGATTAGCAAGTTGTTAGCAAGTTGCTAACATGTTTTTAGAATGATTAACAAGTTGCTAGCATGTTTTTAGAATGATTAGCAAGTTGCTAGTATGTTTCTAGCATGATTAGCAAGTTGCTAACATGTTTCTAGCATGATTAGCAAGTTACTAGCATGTTGTTAGTCTGTTTCTAACATGATTAGCATGTTGTTGGCATGTTATTAGCATGATTAGCCAGTTACTAGCATGTTACTAGCATGATTAGCAGGCTACTAGCATGACTCTATTTTGGCTAGCGATAGATAGATAGATAGATAGATAGATAGATAGATAGATAGATAGATAAATAAATAGATAGATAGATGAGTTTGAATGAGTTTGAATGGATTAGAAATACAGTACATAGAAGGGAAGCTTGATTGAGTCTCAAAGGATTCTGGGAGTTTTGACAGTTGGAATTTGAAAAGTGTTGGCTCATTTGAACATTCCGTCAATGGAAGTCTATGGGATTTTTCCCAGTTTTAAACGTCATTTTTAGGAAAACCGTAAGTCCGATCAGTTTGAAGAGATATAGCAACTCGAGTCAGACCAGTCTGAAGATCTAGGCTGAGTTTGGAGTTTGTAGAGTTAAAGCTCTAGGAGGAGTAGCATTTGAAAATTTGGCTAAGAAGAATAATAATAATAATAATAATAATAATAAGCTTAAGTAGCAGATCAGTAGGTTGGCTTTCTCAAGCCAACCTAATAATAATAATAATAAGCTTAAGTAGCAGATCAGTAGGTTGGCTTTCTCAAGCCAACCTAACTAGATAGTAAAGTTTGTCAAGACAAACTTTAGGTTGGCTTGAGAAAGCTGGACCAGAAAGTTTGAAAAAGTTTGAAAAGTTTATAGTTTAAAAAGTTTACGAAGTTTTAAAAAGTTTTGCATTTGACGGTTTTCAGTCTGTAATGATTTGAAGTCTAACGTAGTTTTAAAAGGTTAAAGTTTGAATGTTTTGAAGGCAATACAGTCTGTCAGAGATAGATAGATAGATAGATAGTAATGGTTAGATGATAGATAGATAGATAGATAGATAGATAGATAAGTAGATAGATAACAATTAGCAAGTTACTAGAATGATTCTAGCATGATTAGCATTTTACTAGCATGTTGTTAACATGTTTAACATTTTATTAACATGATAACGGGTGGTTGCTAGGGTGTTGCTATGCGGTTGCCAAGGTAACGGGGTGGTTGCTAGGGTGTTGCTATGCGGTTGCTAAGGTAACGGGGTGGTTGCTAGGGTGTTGCTATGCGGTTGCTAGGGTACTTGGGGTGGTTGCTGGGCCGGTTGCTAAGATACCCAGGGTGGTTGCTAAGGTGTTGCTATGCCGTTGCTAGGGTATCCAGGGTGGTTGCTAGGGTGTTGCTATGCGGTTGCTAGGGTACCCAGGGTGGTTGCTAGGGTGTTGCTATGCGGTTGCTAGGGTATCCAGGGTGGTTGCTAGGGTGTTGCTATGCGGTTGCTAAGGTATCCAGGGTGGTTGCTAGGGTGTTGCTATGCGGTTGCTAGGGTACCCAGGGTGGTTGCTAAGGTGTTGCTATGCGGTTGCTAAGGTAACAGGGGTGGTTGCTAGGGTGTTGCTATGCAGTTGCTAAGGTAACAGGAGTCGTTGCTAGGGTGTTGCTATGCGGTTGCTAGGGTACTTGGGGTGGTTGCTAGGCCGGTTGATAAGGTGCCCAGGGTGGTTGCTAAGGATGTTTCTAGCATGATTAACAAGTTGCTAGCATGTTTCTAACATGATTAGCAAGTTGTTAGCAAGTTGCTAGCATGTTTTTAGAATGATTAGCAAGTTGCTAGCATGTTTTTAGAATGATTAGCAAGTTGCTAGTATGTTTCTAGCATGATTAGCAAGTTGCTAGCATGTTTCTAGCATGATTAGCAAGTTGCTAGCATGTTTTTAACATGATTAGCAAGTTGCTAGCATGTTGCTAGCATGTTCTTAACATGATTAGCAAGTTGCTAGCATGTTTCTAGCATGATTGGCAAGTTGCTAGCATGTTTCTAGCATGACTAGCATGTTTCTAGCATGTTTTTAACATGATTAGCAAGTTGCTAGCATGTTTTTAGAATGATTAGCAAGTTGCTAGCATGTTTTTAGAATGATTAGCAAGTTGCTAGTATGTTTCTAGCATGATTAGCAAGTTGCTAGCATGTTTCTAGCATGATTAGCAAGTTGCTAGCATGTTTCTAGCATGATTAGCATGTTTCTAGCATGTTTTTAACATGATTAGCAAGTTGTTAACAAGTTTTTAACATGATTAGCAAGTTGTTAGCAAGTTGCTAGCATGTTTTTAGAATGATTAGCAAGTTGCTAGCATGTTTTTAGAATGATTAGCAAGTTGCTAGTATGTTTCTAGCATGATTAGCAAGTTGCTAGCATGTTTCTAGCATGATTAGCATGTTTCTAGCATGTTTTTAACATGATTAGCAAGTTGTTAGCAAGTTGCTAGCATGTTTTTAGAATGATTAGCAAGTTGCTAACATGTTTTTAGAATGATTAGCAAGTTGCTAGTATGTTTCTAGCATGATTAGCAAGTTGCTAGCATGTTTCTAGCATGATTAGCAAGTTGCTAGCATGTTTCTAGCATGATTAGCATGTTTCTAGCATGTTTTTAACATGATTAGCAAGTTGTTAGCAAGTTGCTAGCATGTTTTTAGAATGATTAGCAAGTTGCTAGCATGTTTTTAGAATGATTAGCAAGTTGCTAGCATGTTTTTAGAATGATTAGCAAGTTGCTAGTATGTTTCTAGCATGATTAGCAAGTTGCTAGCATGTTTCTAGCATGATTAGCATGTTTCTAGCATGTTTTTAACATGATTAGCAAGTTGTTAGCAAGTTGCTAGCATGTTTTTAGAATGATTAGCAAGTTGCTAACATGTTTTTAGAATGATTAGCAAGTTGCTAGTATGTTTCTAGCATGATTAGCAAGTTGCTAGCATGTTTCTAGCATGATTAGCAAGTTGCTAGCATGTTTCTAGCATGATTAGCAAGTTACTAGCATGTTGTTAGTCTGTTTCTAACATGATTAGCATGTTGTTGGCATGTTATTAGCATGATTAGCCAGTTACTAGCATGTTACTAGCATGATTAGCAGGCTACTAGCATGACTCTAGTTTGGCTAGCGATAGATAGATAGATAGATAGATAGATAGATAGATAGATAGATAGATAGATAGATAGATAGATAGATGAGTTTGAATGAGTTTAAATGGATTAGAAATACAGTACATAGAAGGGAAGCTTGATTGAGTCTCAAAGGATTCTGGGAGTTTTGACAGTTGGAATTTGAAAAGTGTTGGCTCATTTGAACATTCCGTCAATGTAAGTCTATGGGATTTTTCCCAGTTTTAAACGTCATTTTTAGGAAAACCGTAAGTCCGATCAGTTTGAAGAGGTATAGCAACTCGAGTCAGACCAGTCTGAAGATCTAGGCTGAGTTTGGAGTTTGTAGAGTTAAAGCTCTAGGAGGAGTAGCGTTTGAAAATTTGGCTAAGAAGAATAATAATAATAACTAGATATGTACATTTCCTGAAGAAAATGTGAGTGGTGCTTGCAGTGGCAAAACTCGGCACTCGGTTGCTAGGGTGTTGCTGTGCAGTTGCTAGGGTAACTGGGGTGGTTGCTAGGGTACTCGGGGTGGTTACTAGGACCATTGCTAGGGTACTCAGGGTGGTTGCTAAGGTATTGCTATGCGGTTGCTAGGGTAATTGGGGTGGTTGCTAGGGTACCCAGGATGGTTGCTAGGGCGGTTGCTAGGCTACCCAGGGTGGTTGCTAAGGTGTTACTATGCGGTTGCTAGGGTAACCGGGGTGGTTGCTAGGGTGTTGCTATGCGGTTGCTAGGGTAACTGGGGTGGTTGCTAGGGTGTTGCTATGCGGTTGCTAGGGTACTCGGGGAGATTGCTAGGGCGGTTGCTAAGGTACCCAGGATGGTTGCTAAGGTGTTGCTATGCTGTTGCTAGGGTATCCAGGGTGGTTGCTAGGGTGTTGCTATGCGGTTGCTAGGGTAACCGGGGTGGTTGCTAGGGCGGTTGCTAGGGTGCCTAGGGTGGTTGCTAAGGTGTTGCTATGCGGTTGCTAGGGTAACCGGGGTGGTTGCTAGGGTGTTGCTATGCGGTTGCTAGGGTACTCAGGGTGGTTGCTAGGGCGGTTGCTAGGGTGCCCAGGGTGGTTGCTAAGGTGTTGCTATGCCGTTGCTAGGGTATCCAGGGTGGTTGCTATGGTGTTGCTATGCGGTTGCTAGGGTACTTGGGGTGGTTGCTAGGGCGGTTGCTAAGGTACTTGGGGTGGTTGCTAGAGTGTTGTTAGGCAGTTACTAGTTGTCACAGATCATTACTATCGAGTGTTATAGAGTTATTAGCCTGATTTAGCACTAAGCTAATCACTATTAGCATGTAGCTGTTCACTGTTAGCATGGCTAGCATCTTAAGAATCCTATTTGCTAGCATGAGTCAAAAGAACCAATTCCCATGTCTCTACGATGTTCTGATGCAAAGATATAGGTCTTGCTAGATGGTTGCTAGGGTACTCTGTTTGGTTGCTAGGGAGTGGCTTGGCAGCTGCCAATGACGATACTCCAAAGGCTGCCTGCCATTATGAATGATATAAACCAACCCCCATGTCTCTATGACATTCAGATTTGAAGATATGCCTGTGTGGGTTTGGGTTGCTAGGGTGCTCAATAGTGGTTGCTAGGGCGTGGCTAGGAAGTGTCTATGGTGATTCATGATTGGCTGTTTGCTGCCCCGAGTCAAACAAGCCCACCCCCATGTCTCTATGACACTGTGATCCAAAGATATCCATCTGGGTCTTTTATAATGGTGGTCTATGGGATCAGTTGCTAGGGTGCTCTAAATGGTTGCTAGGGCGTGGCTTGACAGCTTCACAGTGATCCTGAGAGTCTGATTGGTTGTCTGAGTTAAATGAGCCCTCCCCCATGTCTCTATGACACTGTAAACCAGAGTTATGTTTAATGGAAAATTCCTATGTAAATTACCATAGTAGGAAAAAAACATGCTTTTTAATGGGCCGTCCCTCCCCATAGTAAGTCAATGGGGCCACTTTGGGGGGCTCTTGCGCCCCAGGGGTACAACTTATACCCCATTGCGAGGTATGTTCTCGCACAGCCTGCCAGCCTCTCCAGATGTGGTGAATCGCATGTTTCTACGAAATTCTCGCTCGGCGCTACGACCCCTCAAAGTTGGCCGTAATGCATTGTCTATGGGATTTTTCGGCTGATTTTTCGCCCCGTGTACGATCATCGTACACCCGATCGCTTATAAAAGTCATAGCACACCATTCCCGAATAGGCCGCACGATTTGACGCCCGTTTCATGGGTCTGTGACAAAAACTGCGGGACGAGTTACGCGCCGAAATTTGTACGGAAGAAAAATAAGAAGAATAATAATAATAAGTCGGTGAGATAGTAATAGTGATGCTTCGCCTTTGGCAAGCACCACTAATAATAATAATAATAAGCTTAAGTAGCAGATCAGTAAGTTGGCTTTCTCAAGCCAACTTAATAATAATAATAACTGGAAGTTTAAATAGCATATCAGTAAGTTGGCTTTCTCAAGCCAACTTAATAATAAGTTTAAATAGCATATCAGTAAGTTGGCTTTCTCAAGCCAACTTAATAAGCTTAAGTAGCAGATCAGTAGGTTGGCTTTCTCAAGCCAACCTAATAATAATAATAATAATAATAATAATAACTGGAAGTTTAAATAGCAGATCAGTAAGTTGGCTTTCTCAAGCCAACTTAAAAATAGCAGATCAGTAAGTTGGCTTTCTCAAGCCAACTTAATAACTTTAAGTTTAAATAGCATATCAGTAAGTTGGCTTTCTCAAGCCAACTTAATAATAAGTTTAAATAGCATATCAGTAAGTTGGCTTTCTCAAGCCAACTTAATAATAATAATAAGTTTAAATAGCATATCAGTAAGTTGGCTTTCTCAAGCCAACTTAATAATAAGTTTAAATAGCATATCAGTAAGTTGGCTTTCTCAAGCCAACTTAATAATAATAATAATAACTGGAAGTTTAAATAGCAGATCAGTAAGTTGGCTTTCTCAAGCCAACTTAATAATAATAATAATAAGTTTAAATAGCATATCAATAAGTTGGCTTTCTCAAGCCAACTTAATAATAAGTTTAAATAGCATATCAGTAAGTTGGCTTTCTCAAGCCAACTTAATAATAAGTTTAAGTAGCATTTCTTTAAGTTGGCTTTCTCAAGCCAACTTAACTAGATAAAAAAGTTTGTCAAGACAAACTTTAAGTTGGCTTGAGAAAGCCGGACCAGAAAGTTTTA
>JAMKFB010000276.1:46927-76022 GCA_036247105.1 Cirrhinus mrigala | reverse complement strand
TAGCATGTTGCTAGCATGTTTCTAGCATGATTAGCAAGTTGCTAGCATGTTTCTGGCATGATTAGCAAGTTACTAGCATGTTTCTAGTATGATTAGCAAGTTATTAGCATGATTCTGGTTGCTAGCCATAGATAGATAGATAGATAGATAGATAGATAGATAGATAGATAGATAGTTAGATAGTAATGGTTAGATAGATAGATAGATAGATAGATGAGTTTGAATGAGTTTGAATGGATTAGAAATACAGTACATAGAAGGGAAGCTTGATTGAGTCTCAAAGGATTCTGGGAGTTTTGACAGTTGGAGTTTGAAAAGTGTTGGCTCATTTGAACATTCCGTCAATGTAAGTCTATGGGATTTTTCCCAATTTTGATCGGCATTTTTAGGAAAATCGTAAGTCCGATCAGTTAGAAAAGATATAGCAACTCGAGTCAGACCAGTCTGAAGATCTGGGCTGAGTTTGGAGTTTGTAGAGTTAAAGCTCTAGGAGGAGATACAGTCAGAAAATTTAGTCTCAGAAGAATAATAATAACTAGATAAAAAAGTTCGTCAAGACAAACTTTAAGTTGGCTTGAGAAAGCCGGACCAGAAAGTTTGAAAAAGTTTGAAAAGTTTGAAAAGTTTGAAAAGTTTGAAAAGTTTGAAAAGTTTGAAAAGTTTGAAAAGTTAAGAAGTTTCAAAAGTTTAAATAGTTCAAGAAGTTTAAGACGTTTTAAGTTTGGATGGTTTTCAGTCTGAAATATTTAGAAGTTTTAAAGTTTGAATGTAGTCTGTCAGATAGATAGATAGATAGTATTGGTCAGATTATCAATCGACAGAAAGATAGATGATTCTAACATTATTACCAAGTTACTAGCATGTTGCTAGTCTGTTTCTAGCATGATTAGCAAGTTGTTAGCATGTTTTTAGCATGATTAGCAAAGTTGCTAACATGTTTCTAACATGATTAGCATGTCGATTGCATGTTTCTAGCATGATTAGCAAAGTTGCTAGCATGTTTCTAACATGATTAGCAAAGTTGCTAGCATGTTACTAGCATGACTAGCATGTCGCTAGCATGTTTCTAGCATGACTAGCATGTCGCTAGCATGTTTCTAACATGATTAGCAAAGTTGCTAGCATGTTTCTAGCATGGCTAGCATGTTGCTAGCATGTTTCTACCATGACTAGCATGTCACTAGCATGTTTCTAGCATGACTAGCATGTCGCTAGCATGTTTCTAGCATGATTAGCATGTCACTAGCATGTTTCTAACATGATTAGCAAAGTTGCTAGCATGTTTCTAGCATGTCGCTAGCATGTTTCTAGCATGATTAGCATGTCACTAGCATGTTTCTAACATGATTAGCAAAGTCGCTAGCATGTTTCTAGCATGACTAGCATGTTGCTAGCATGTTTCTACCATGACTAGCATGTCACTAGCATGTTTCTAGCATGACTAGCATGTCGCTAGCATGTTTTTTAGCATGATTAGCATGTCGCTAGCATGTTTCTAGCATGACTAGCATGTCGCTAGCATGTTTCTAGCATGATTAGCAAAGTTGCTAGCATGTTACTAGCATGACTAGCATGTCACTAGCATGTTTCTAGCATGACTAGCATGTCGCTAGCATGTTTCTAACATGACTAGCATGTTTCTAGCATGATTAGCAAAGTTGCTAGCATGTTACTAGCATGACTAGCATGTCACTAGCATGTTTCTAGCATGACTAGCATGTCGCTATCATGTTTCTAGCATGACTAGCATGTCGCTAGCATGTTTCTAGCATGACTAGCATGTTTCTAGCATGACTAGCATGTCGCTAGCAGATTTTTTAGCATGACTATCATGTCGCTAGCATGTTTCTAGCATGATTAGCAAAGTTGCTAGCATGTTTCTGGTTGCTAGCCAAAGATAGATAGATGAGTTTGAATGAGTTTGAATGGATTAGAAATACAGTACATAGAAGGGTTGAAGTTTGATTGAGGCTCAAAGGATTCTGGGAGTTTTGACAGTTGGAATTTGAAAAGTGCTGGCTCATTTGAACATTCCGTCAATGTAAGTCTATGGGATTTTTCCCAGTTTTAAACGTCATTTTTAGGAAAACCGTAAGTCCGATCAGTTAGAAAAGATATAGCAACTCGAGTCAGATCAGTTTGAAAATCCGGGCTGAGTTTGGAGTTTGAAGAGTTAAAGCTCTAGGAGGAGTAGCAGTCAGAAATTTTAGTCTCAGAAGAAGAATAATAATAATAAGTTTAAATAGCATATCAGTAAGTTGGCTTTCTCAAGCCAACTTAATAATAACTGGAAGTTTAAATAGCATTTCAGTAAGTTGGCTTTCTCAAGCCAACTTAATAATAATAATAACTGGAAGTTTAAATAGCAGATCAGTAAGTTGGCTTTCTCAAGCCAACTTAATAATAACTAGATAAAAAAGTTTGTCAAGACAAACTTTAAGTTGGCTTGAGAAAGCCGGACCAGAAAGTTTGAAAGAGTTTGAAAAGTTTAAAAAGTTTAAAAAGTTTAAAAAGTTTTATAGCATGTTTCTAGCATGATTAGCCAGTTATTAGCATGTTGCTAGCATGATTAGCAAGTTGTTAGCATGTTGCTAGCATGTTTCTAACATGATTAGCATGTTGCTAGCATGTTTCTAACATGATTAGCAAGTTGTTAGCATGTTGCTAGCATGTTTCTAGCATGATTAGCAAGTTGCTAGCATGTTTCTAGCATGATTAGCAAGTTGTTAGCATGTTGCTAGCATGTTTCTAGCATGATTAGCAAGTTCCTAGCATGTTTCTAACATAATTAGCAAGTTGTTAGCATATTGCGAGCATGTTTCTAACATGATTAGCAAGTTGTTAGCATGTTGCTAGCATGTTTCTAGCATGATTAGCAAGTTGTTAGCATGTTTCTAGCATGTTTCTAGCATGATTAGCAAGTTGCTAGCATATTGCTAGCATGTTTCTAGCATGATTAACAAGTTGTTAGCATGTTGCTAGCATGTTTCTAGCATGATTAGCAAGTTGCTAGCATGTTTCTAGCATGATTAGCAAGTTGTTAACATGTTGCTAGCATGTTTTTTAGCATGACTAGCATGTTGCTAGCATGTTTTTTAGCATGACTAGCATGTTGCTAGCATGTTTCTAGCATGATTAGCAAGCTGCTAGCATGTTTCTAGCATGATTAGCAAGTTTGCTAGCATGATTAGCAAGTTGCTACCATGTTTCTAGCATGATTAGCAAGTTGCTAGCATGTTTCTAGCATGATTAGCAAGTTGTTAGCAAGTTGCTAGCATGTTTCTAGTATGATTAGCAAGTTACTAGCATGTTTCTAGTATGATTAGCAAGTTATTAGCATGATTCTGGTTGCTAGCCATAGATAGATAGATAGATAGATAGATAGTTAGATAGTAATGGTTAGATAGATAGATAGATAGATAGATAGATAGATAGATAGATAGATAGATAGATAGATAGATGAGTTTGAATGAGTTTGAATGGATTAGAAATACAGTACATAGAAGGGAAGCTTGATTGAGTCTCAAAGGATTCTGGGAGTTTTGACAGTTGGAGTTTGAAAAGTGTTGGCTCATTTGAACATTCCGTCAATGTAAGTCTATGGGATTTTTCCCAAATTTAATCGCCATTTTTAGGAAAATCGTAAGTCCGATCAGTTAGAAAAGATATAGCAACTCGAGTCAGACCAGTCTGAAGATCTGGGTGATCTGGGCTGAGTTTGGAGTTTGTAGAAGTAAAGCTCTAGGAGGAGATACAGTCAGAAAATTTAGTCTCAGAAGAATAATAATAATAATAATAACTAGATAGTAAAGTTTGTCAAGACAAACTTTAGGTTGGCTTGAGAAAGCTGGACCAGAAAGTTTGAAAAAGTTTGAAAAGTTTATAGTTTAAAAAGTTTACGAAGTTTTAAAAAGTTTTGCATTTGATGGTTTTCAGTCTGTAATGGTTTGAAGTCTAACGTAGTTTTAAAAGGTTAAAGTTTGAATGTTTTGAAGGCAATACAGTCTGTCAGAGATAGATAGATAGATAGATAGATAGATGGATAAGTAGATAGATAACAATTAGCAAGTTACTAGAATGATTCTAGCATGATTAGCATTTTACTAGCATGTTGTTAAAATGTTTAACATTTTATTAACATGATAACAGGGGTGGTTGCTAGGGTGTTGCTATGCGGTTGCTAGGGTACCAAGGGTGGTTGCTAGGGTGTTGCTATGCCATTGCTAGGGTATCCAGGATGGTTGCTAAGGTGTTGCAATGCGGTTGCTAGGGTAACAGGGGTGGTTGCTAGGGTGTTGCTATCCAGTTGCTAAGGTAACAGGGGTGGTTGCTAGGGTGTTGCTATGGTATCCAGGGTGGTTGCTAAGGTGTTGCAATGCGGTTGCTAGGGTAACAGGGGTGGTTGCTATGGTGTTGCTATGCGGTTGCTAAGGTATCCAGGATGGTTGCTAGAGTGTTGCTATGCCGTTGCTAAGGTATCCAGGGTGGTTGCTAGGGTGTTGCTATGCGGTTGCTAAGGTAACAGGGGTGGTTGCTAGGGTGTTGCTATGCGGTTGCTAGGGTACTTGGGGTGGTTGCTAGGCCGGTTGCTAAGGTACCCAGGGTGGTTGCTAAGGTGTTGCTATGCCGTTGCTAGGGTATCCAGGGTGGTTGCTGGGGTGTTGCTATGCGGTTGCTAGGGTACTTGGGGTGGTTGCTAGGGTGTTGCTATGCGGTTGCTAGGGTATCCAGGATGGTTGCTAGGGTGTTGCTATGCGGTTGCTAAGGTATCCAGGGTGGTTGCTAGGGTGTTGCTATGCGGTTGCTAGGGTACCCAGGATGGTTGCTAAGGTGTTGCTATGCGGTTGCTAAGGTAACAGGGGTGGTTGCTACGGTGTTGCTATGCAGTTGCTAAGGTAACAGGAGTGGTTGCTAGGGTGTTGCTATGCGGTTGCTAGGGTACTTGGGGTGGTTGCTAGTCCGGTTGTTAAGGTGCCCAGGGTGGTTGCTAAGGATGTTTCTAACATGATTAACAAGTTGCTAGCATATTTCTAACATGATTAGCAGGTTGCTAGCATGTTTCTAACATGACTAGCATGTTGCTAGTATGTTTCTAGCATGATTAACAAGTTGCTAGCATATTTCTAGCATGATTAGCATGTTGCTAGCATGTTTTTAACATGATTAGCAAGTTGTTAGCATGTTGCTAGCATGTTCCTAACATGATTAGCAAGTTGCTAACATGTTTTTAACATGATTAGCAATTTGCTAGCATGTTTTTAACATGATTAGCAAGTTGCTAGCATGTTGCTAGCATGTTCCTAACATGATTAGCAAGTTGCTAGCATGTTTCTAGCATGATTAGCAAGTTGCTAGCATGTTTCTAGCATGATTAGCATGTTTCTAGCATGTTTTTAACATGATTAGCAAGTTGTTAGCAAGTTGCTAGCATGTTTTTAGAATGATTAGCAAGTTGCTAGCATGTTTTTAGAATGATTAGCAAGTTGCTAGTATGTTTCTAGCATGATTAGCAAGTTGCTAGCATGTTTCTAGCATGATTAGCAAGTTGCTAGCATGTTTCTAACATGATTAGCATGTTTCTAGCATGTTTCTAGCATGATTAGCAAGTTGCTAGCATGTTTCTAACATGATCAGCATGTTGCTAGTATGTTTCTAGCATGATTAACAAGTTGCTAGCATATTTCTAGCATGATTAGCATGTTGCTAGCATGTTTTTAACATGATTAGCAAGTTGTTAGCATGTTGCTAGCATGTTCCTAACATGATTAGCAAGTTGCTAACATGTTTTTAACATGATTAGCAATTTGCTAGCATGTTTTTAACATGATTAGCAAGTTGCTAGCATGTTGCTAGCATGTTCCTAACATGATTAGCAAGTTGCTAGCATGTTTCTAGCATGATTAGCAAGTTGCTAGCATGTTTCTAGCATGATTAGCATGTTTCTAGCATGTTTTTAACATGATTAGCAAGTTGTTAGCAAGTTGCTAGCATGTTTTTAGAATGATTAGCAAGTTGCTAGCATGTTTTTAGAATGATTAGCAAGTTGCTAGTATGTTTCTAGCATGATTAGCAAGTTGCTAGCATGTTTCTAGCATGATTAGCAAGTTGCTAGCATGTTTCTAACATGATTAGCATGTTTCTAGCATGTTTCTAGCATGATTAGCAAGTTGCTAGCATGTTTCTAACATGATTAGCATGTTTCTAGCATGTTTTTAACATGATTAGCAAGTTGTTAGCAAGTTGCTAGCATGTTTTTAGAATGATTAGCAAGTTGCTAGCATGTTTTTAGAATGATTAGCAAGTTGCTAGTATGTTTCTAGCATGATTAGCAAGTTGCTAGCATGTTTCTAGCATGATTAGCAAGTTGCTAGCATGTTTCTAGCATGAATAGCAAGTTACTAGCATGTTGTTAGTCTGTTTCTAACATGATTACCATGATGTTGGCATGTTATTAGCATGATTAGCCAGTTACTAGCATGTTACTAGCATGATTAGCAGGCTACTAGCATGACTCTAGTTTGGCTAGCGATAGATAGATAGATAGATAGATAGATAGATAGATAGATAGATAGATAGGTAAATAAATAGATAGATAGATGAGTTTGAATGAGTTTAAATGGATTAGAAATACAGTACATAGAAGGGAAGCTTGATTGAGTCTCAAAGGATTCTGGGAGTTTTGACAGTTGAAATTTGAATAGTGTTGGCTCATTTGAACATTCCGTCAATGTAAGTCTATGGGATTTTTCCCAGTTTTAAACGTCATTTTTAGGAAAACCGTAAGTCCGATCAGTTTGAAGAGATATAGCAACTCGAGTCAGACCAGTCTGAAGATCTAGGCTGAGTTTGGAGTTTGTAGAGTTAAAGCTCTAGGAGGAGTAGCGTTTGAAAATTTGGCTAAGAATAATAATAATAATAATAATAATAAGCTTAAGTAGCAGATCAGTAGGTTGGCTTTCTCAAGCCAACCTAATAATAATAATAACTGGAAGTTTAAATAGCAGATCAGTAAGTTGGCTTTCTCAAGCCAACTTAATAATAACTAGATAAAAAAGTTCGTCAAGACAAACTTTAAGTTGGCTTGAGAAAGCCGGACCAGAAAGTTTGAAAGAGTTTAAAAAGTTTAAAAAGTTTAAAAAGTTTAAAAAGTTTTATAGCATGTTTCTAACATGATTAGTCAGTTATTAGCATGTTGCTAGCATGATTAGCAAGTTGTTAGCATGTTGCTAACATGTTTCTAGCATGACTAGCATGTTGCTAGCATGTTTCTAGCATGATTAGCAAGTTGTTAGCATGTTGCTAGCATGTTTCTAGCATGATTAGCAAGTTGCTAGCATGTTGCTAGCATGATTAGCATATTGCTAGCATGTTGCTAGCATGATTAGCAAGTTGTTAGCATGTTTCTAGCATGACTAGCATGTTGCTAGCATGTTTCTAGCATGATTAGCAAGTTGCTAGCATGTTGCTAGCATGATTAGCATGTTGTTAGCATGTTGCTAGCATGATTAGCAAGTTGTTAGCATGTTGCTAGCATTTTTCTAGCATGATTAGCAAGTTGCTAGCATGTTTCTAGCATGATTAGCAAGTTGTTAGCATGTTGCTAGCATGTTTCTAGCATGATTAGCATGTTGCTAGCATGATTAGCAAAGTTGCTAGCATGTTTGTGGCATGATTAGCAAGTTGCTAGCATGTTTCTAGTATGATTAGCAAGTTACTAGCATGATTCTGGTTGCTAGCCATAGATAGAAAGATAGATGATAGATAGTTAGATGAGTTTGAATGAGTTTGAATGGATTAGAAATACAGTACATAGAAGGGAAGCTTGATTGAGTCTCAAGGATTCTGGGAGTTTTGACAGTTGAAATTTGAAAAGTGTTGGCTCATTTGAACATTCCGTCAATGTAAGTCTATGGGATTTTTCCCAATTTTAATCGTCAGTTTTAGGAAAATCGTAAGTCCGATCAGTTAGAAAAGATATAGCAACTCGAGTCAGACTAATCTGAAGATCTGGGCTGAGTTTGGAGTTTGTAGAGTTAAAGCTCTAGGAGGAGATACAGTCAGAAAATTTAGTCTCAGAAGAATAATAATAATAACTAGATAAAAAAGTTTGTCAAGACAAACTTTAAGTTGGCTTGAGAAAGCCGGAACAGAAAGTTTTAAAAAGTTTTAAAAGTTAATAAAGTTTAGAAAGTTTAAGAAGTTTTAAAATGTATTAAGTTTGATGGTTTTCAGCGTGATTAACATGTTATTAGCATGATTAGCAAGTTACTAGCATGATTGGCAAGTTACTAGCATGTTGCTAGCATGTTTCTAGCATGATCAGCAAGTTACTAGCATGTTGCTAGCATGTTTCTAGCATGATTAGCAAGTTATTAACATGTTTCTAGCATGATTAGCAAGTTATTAGCATGTTACTAGCATGATTAGCAAGTTACTAGCATGTTACTAGAATGATTAGCAAGTTACTAGCATGTTGCTAGCATGTTTCTAGCATGATTAGCAAGTTACTGGCATGTTGCTAGCATGTTTCTAGCATGATTAGCAAGTTACTAGCATGTTACTAGCATGATTAGCAAGTTACTAACATGTTATTATCATGATTAGCAAGTTACTAGCATGTTGCTAGGATTTTTCTAGCATGATTAGCAAGTTACTAGCATGTTACTAGCATGATTAGCAAGTCACTAGCATGTTGCAAGCATGATTAGCAAGTTACTAGCATGTTACTAGCATGATTAGCAAGTTACTAGCATGTTACTAGAATGATTAGCAAGTTACTAGCATGTTGGTAGCATGTTTCTAGCATGATTAGCAAGTTACTAGCATGTTCCTAGCATATTTTTAGCATGATTAGATAGAGTTTGAATGAGTTTAAATGGATTAGAAATACAGTACATAGAAGGGAAGCTTGATTGAGCCTCAAGGGATTCTGGGAGTTTTGACAGTTGAAATTTGAATAGTGTTGGCTCATTTGAACATTCCGTCAATGTAAGTCTATGGGATTTTTCCCAGTTTTAATCGTCAGTTTTAGGAAAATCGTGAGTCCAATCAGTTAGAAAAGATATAGCAACTCGAGTCAGACCAGTTTGAAGATCTGTGCTGAGTTTGGAGTTTGTGGAGTTAAAGCTCTAGGAGGAGATACAGTCAGAAATTTTAGTCTCAGAAGAATAATAATAATAATAACTGGAAGTTTAAATAGCATTTCAGTAAGTTGGCTTTCTCAAGCCAACTTAATAATAATAATAACTGGAAGTTTAAATAGCAGATCAGTAAGTTGGCTTTCTCAAGCCAACTTAATAATAACTAGATAAAAAAGTTTGTCAAGACAAACTTTAAGCTGGCTTGAGAAAGCCGGACCAGAAAGTTTGAAAGAGTTTGAAAAGTTTAAAAAGTTTAAAAAGTTTAAAAAGTTTTATAGCATGTTTCTAGCATGATTAGCCAGTTATTAGCATGTTGCTAGCATGATTAGCAAGTTGTTAGCATGTTGCTAGCATGTTTCTAACATGATTAGCATGTTGCTAGCATGTTTCTAACATGATTAGCAAGTTGTTAGCATGTTGCTAGCATGTTTCTAGCATGATTAGCAAGTTGCTAGCATGTTTCTAGCATGATTAGCAAGTTGTTAGCATGTTGCTAGCATGTTTCTAGCATGATTAGCAAGTTCCTAGCATGTTTCTAACATGATTAGCAAGTTGTTAGCATATTGCGAGCATGTTTCTAGCATGATTAGCAAGTTGTTAGCATGTTGCTAGCATGTTTCTAACATGATTAGCAAGTTGTTAGCATGTTGCTAGCATGTTTCTAGCATGATTAGCAAGTTGTTAGCATGTTTCTAGCATGTTTCTAGCATGATTAGCAAGTTGCTAGCATATTGCTAGCATGTTTCTAGCATGATTAACAAGTTGTTAGCATGTTGCTAGCATGTTTCTAGCATGATTAGCAAGTTGCTAGCATGTTTCTAGCATGATTAGCAAGTTGCTAGCATGTTTCTAGCATGATTAGCAAGTTGTTAGCATGTTGCTAGCATGTTTCTAACATGATTAGCAAAGTTGCTAGCATGTTTGTGGCATGATTAGCAAGTTGCTAGCATGTTTCTAGTATGATTAGCAAGTTGCTAGCATGTTTCTAGTATGATTAGCAAGTTATTAGCATGATTCTGGTTGCTAGCCATAGATAGATAGATAGATAGTTAGATAGTAATGGTTAGATAGATAGATAGATAGATAGATAGATAGATGAGTTTGAATGAGTTTGAATGGATTAGAAATACAGTACATAGAAGGGAAGCTTGATTGAGTCTCAAAGGATTCTGGGAGTTTTGACAGTTGGAGTTTGAAAAGTGTTGGCTCATTTGAACATTCCGTCAATGTAAGTCTATGGGATTTTTCCCAATTTTGATCGGCATTTTTAGGAAAATCGTAAGTCCGATCAGTTAGAAAAGATATAGCAACTCGAGTCAGACCAGTCTGAAGATCTGGGCTGAGTTTGGAGTTTGTAGAGTTAAAGCTCTAGGAGGAGATACAGTCAGAAAATTTAGTCTCAGAAGAATAATAATAATAACTAGATAAAAAAGTTCGTCAAGACAAACTTTAAGTTGGCTTGAGAAAGCCGGACCAGAAAGTTTGAAAGAGTTTGAAAAGTTTAAAAAGTTTAAAAAGTTTAAAAAGTTTTATAGCATGTTTCTAGCATGATTGGCCAGTTATTAGCATGTTGCTAGCATGATTAGCAAGTTGTTAGCATGTTGCTAGCATGTTTCTAACATGATTAGCATGTTGCTAGCATGTTTCTAACATGATTAGCAAGTTGTTAGCATGTTGCTAGCATGATTAGCAAGCTGCTAGCATGTTTCTAGCATGATTAGCAAGTTGTTAGCATGTTGCTAGCATGTTTCTAGCATGATTAGCAAGTTGCTAACATGTTTCTAACATGATTAGCAAGTTGTTAGCATATTGCTAGCATGTTTCTAGCATGATTAGCAAGTTGTTAACATGTTACTAGCATGTTTCTAACATTAGCAAGTTGTTAGCATATTGCTAGCATGTTTCTAGCATGATTAGCAAGTTGTTAGCATGTTGCTAGCATGTTTCTAGCATGATTAGCAAGTTGCTAGCGTATTGCTAGCATGTTTCTAGCATGATTAACAAGTTGTTAGCATGTTGCTAGCATGTTTCTAGCATGATTAGCAAGTTGCTAGCATGTTTCTAGCAAGATTAGCAAGTTGTTAGCATGTTTCTAGCATGATTAGCAAGTTGCTAGCATGTTTCTAGCATGATTAGCAAGTTGCTAGCATGTTTCTAACATGATTAGCAAGTTGTTAGCAAGTTGCTAGCATGTTTCTAGTATGATTAGCAAGTTACTAGCATGTTTCTAGTATGATTAGCAAGTTATTAGCATGATTCTGGTTGCTAGCCATAGATAGATAGATAGATAGATAGATAGTTAGATAGTAATGGTTAGATAGATAGATAGATAGATAGATAGATAGATAGATAGATGAGTTTGAATGAGTTTGAATGGATTAGAAATACAGTACATAGAAGGGAAGCTTGATTGAGTCTCAAAGGATTCTGGGAGTTTTGACAGTTGGAGTTTGAAAAGTGTTGGCTCATTTGAACATTCCGTCAATGTAAGTCTATGGGATTTTTCCCAAATTTAATCGCCATTTTTAGGAAAATCGTAAGTCCGATCAGTTAGAAAAGATATAGCAACTCGAGTCAGACCAGTCTGAAGATCTGGGCTGAGATCTTTTAGGAAAATCGTAAGTCCGATCAGTTAGAAAAGATATAGCAACTCGAGTCAGACCAGTCTGAAGATCTGGGCTGAGTTTGGAGTTTGTAGAAGTAAAGCTCTAGGAGGAGATACAGTCAGAAAATTTAGTCTCAGAAGAATAATAATAATAATAATAACTAGATAGTAAAGTTTGTCAAGACAAACTTTAGGTTGGCTTGAGAAAGCTGGACCAGAAAGTTTGAAAAAGTTTGAAAAGTTTATAGTTTAAAAAGTTTACGAAGTTTTAAAAAGTTTTGCATTTGATGGTTTTCAGTCTGTAATGGTTTGAAGTCTAACGTAGTTTTAAAAGGTTAAAGTTTGAATGTTTTGAAGGCAATACAGTCTGTCAGAGATAGATAGATAGATAGATAGATAGATGGATAAGTAGATAGATAACAATTAGCAAGTTACTAGAATGATTCTAGCATGATTAGCATTTTACTAGCATGTTGTTAAAATGTTTAACATTTTATTAACATGATAACAGGGGTGGTTGCTAGGGTGTTGCTATGCGGTTGCTAGGGTACCAAGGGTGGTTGCTAGGGTGTTGCTATGCCATTGCTAGGGTATCCAGGATGGTTGCTAAGGTGTTGCAATGCGGTTGCTAGGGTAACAGGGGTGGTTGCTAGGGTGTTGCTATCCAGTTGCTAAGGTAACAGGGGTGGTTGCTAGGGTGTTGCTATGGTATCCAGGGTGGTTGCTAAGGTGTTGCAATGCGGTTGCTAGGGTAACAGGGGTGGTTGCTATGGTGTTGCTATGCGGTTGCTAAGGTATCCAGGATGGTTGCTAGAGTGTTGCTATGCCGTTGCTAAGGTATCCAGGGTGGTTGCTAGGGTGTTGCTATGCGGTTGCTAAGGTAACAGGGGTGGTTGCTAGGGTGTTGCTATGCGGTTGCTAGGGTACTTGGGGTGGTTGCTAGGCCGGTTGCTAAGGTACCCAGGGTGGTTGCTAAGGTGTTGCTATGCCGTTGCTAGGGTATCCAGGGTGGTTGCTGGGGTGTTGCTATGCGGTTGCTAGGGTACTTGGGGTGGTTGCTAGGGTGTTGCTATGCGGTTGCTAGGGTATCCAGGATGGTTGCTAGGGTGTTGCTATGCGGTTGCTAAGGTATCCAGGGTGGTTGCTAGGGTGTTGCTATGCGGTTGCTAGGGTACCCAGGATGGTTGCTAAGGTGTTGCTATGCGGTTGCTAAGGTAACAGGGGTGGTTGCTACGGTGTTGCTATGCAGTTGCTAAGGTAACAGGAGTGGTTGCTAGGGTGTTGCTATGCGGTTGCTAGGGTACTTGGGGTGGTTGCTAGTCCGGTTGTTAAGGTGCCCAGGGTGGTTGCTAAGGATGTTTCTAACATGATTAACAAGTTGCTAGCATATTTCTAACATGATTAGCAGGTTGCTAGCATGTTTCTAACATGACTAGCATGTTGCTAGTATGTTTCTAGCATGATTAACAAGTTGCTAGCATATTTCTAGCATGATTAGCATGTTGCTAGCATGTTTTTAACATGATTAGCAAGTTGTTAGCATGTTGCTAGCATGTTCCTAACATGATTAGCAAGTTGCTAACATGTTTTTAACATGATTAGCAATTTGCTAGCATGTTTTTAACATGATTAGCAAGTTGCTAGCATGTTGCTAGCATGTTCCTAACATGATTAGCAAGTTGCTAGCATGTTTCTAGCATGATTAGCAAGTTGCTAGCATGTTTCTAGCATGATTAGCATGTTTCTAGCATGTTTTTAACATGATTAGCAAGTTGTTAGCAAGTTGCTAGCATGTTTTTAGAATGATTAGCAAGTTGCTAGCATGTTTTTAGAATGATTAGCAAGTTGCTAGTATGTTTCTAGCATGATTAGCAAGTTGCTAGCATGTTTCTAGCATGATTAGCAAGTTGCTAGCATGTTTCTAACATGATTAGCATGTTTCTAGCATGTTTCTAGCATGATTAGCAAGTTGCTAGCATGTTTCTAACATGATCAGCATGTTGCTAGTATGTTTCTAGCATGATTAACAAGTTGCTAGCATATTTCTAGCATGATTAGCATGTTGCTAGCATGTTTTTTAACATGATTAGCAAGTTGTTAGCATGTTGCTAGCATGTTCCTAACATGATTAGCAAGTTGCTAACATGTTTTTAACATGATTAGCAATTTGCTAGCATGTTTTTAACATGATTAGCAAGTTGCTAGCATGTTGCTAGCATGTTCCTAACATGATTAGCAAGTTGCTAGCATGTTTCTAGCATGATTAGCAAGTTGCTAGCATGTTTCTAGCATGATTAGCATGTTTCTAGCATGTTTTTAACATGATTAGCAAGTTGTTAGCAAGTTGCTAGCATGTTTTTTAGAATGATTAGCAAGTTGCTAGCATGTTTTTAGAATGATTAGCAAGTTGCTAGTATGTTTCTAGCATGATTAGCAAGTTGCTAGCATGTTTCTAGCATGATTAGCAAGTTGCTAGCATGTTTCTAACATGATTAGCATGTTTCTAGCATGTTTCTAGCATGATTAGCAAGTTGCTAGCATGTTTCTAACATGATTAGCATGTTTCTAGCATGTTTTTAACATGATTAGCAAGTTGTTAGCAAGTTGCTAGCATGTTTTTAGAATGATTAGCAAGTTGCTAGCATGTTTTTAGAATGATTAGCAAGTTGCTAGTATGTTTCTAGCATGATTA
This sequence comes from Cirrhinus mrigala, assembly GCA_036247105.1. Classification (NCBI taxonomy): domain Eukaryota; kingdom Metazoa; phylum Chordata; class Actinopteri; order Cypriniformes; family Cyprinidae; genus Cirrhinus; species Cirrhinus mrigala. The sequence goes on along the minus strand of JAMKFB010000276.1, from coordinate 61,585 downwards.
GCAAGTTGCTAGCATGTTTCTAGCATGATTAGCAAGTTGCTAGCATGTTTCTAGCATGAATAGCAAGTTACTAGCATGTTGTTAGTCTGTTTCTAACATGATTACCATGATGTTGGCATGTTATTAGCATGATTAGCCAGTTACTAGCATGTTACTAGCATGATTAGCAGGCTACTAGCATGACTCTAGTTTGGCTAGCGATAGATAGATAGATAGATAGATAGATAGATAGATAGATAGATAGATAGATAGATAGATAGGTAAATAAATAGATAGATAGATGAGTTTGAATGAGTTTAAATGGATTAGAAATACAGTACATAGAAGGGAAGCTTGATTGAGTCTCAAAGGATTCTGGGAGTTTTGACAGTTGAAATTTGAATAGTGTTGGCTCATTTGAACATTCCGTCAATGTAAGTCTATGGGATTTTTCCCAGTTTTAAACGTCATTTTTAGGAAAACCGTAAGTCCGATCAGTTTGAAGAGATATAGCAACTCGAGTCAGACCAGTCTGAAGATCTAGGCTGAGTTTGGAGTTTGTAGAGTTAAAGCTCTAGGAGGAGTAGCGTTTGAAAATTTGGCTAAGAATAATAATAATAATAATAATAATAAGCTTAAGTAGCAGATCAGTAGGTTGGCTTTCTCAAGCCAACCTAATAATAATAATAACTGGAAGTTTAAATAGCAGATCAGTAAGTTGGCTTTGTCAAGCCAACTTAATAATAACTAGATAAAAAAGTTCGTCAAGACAAACTTTAAGTTGGCTTGAGAAAGCCGGACCAGAAAGTTTGAAAGAGTTTAAAAAGTTTAAAAAGTTTAAAAAGTTTAAAAAGTTTTATAGCATGTTTCTAACATGATTAGTCAGTTATTAGCATGTTGCTAGCATGATTAGCAAGTTGTTAGCATGTTGCTAACATGTTTCTAGCATGACTAGCATGTTGCTAGCATGTTTCTAGCATGATTAGCAAGTTGTTAGCATGTTGCTAGCATGTTTCTAGCATGATTAGCAAGTTGCTAGCATGTTGCTAGCATGATTAGCATATTGCTAGTATGTTGCTAGCATGATTAGCAAGTTGTTAGCATGTTTCTAGCATGACTAGCATGTTGCTAGCATGTTTCTAGCATGATTAGCAAGTTGCTAGCATGTTGCTAGCATGATTAGCATGTTGTTAGCATGTTGCTAGCATGATTAGCAAGTTGTTAGCATGTTGCTAGCATTTTTCTAGCATGATTAGCAAGTTGCTAGCATGTTTCTAGCATGATTAGCAAGTTGTTAGCATGTTGCTAGCATGTTTCTAGCATGATTAGCATGTTGCTAGCATGTTTCTAGCATGATTAGCAAAGTTGCTAGCATGTTTGTGGCATGATTAGCAAGTTGCTAGCATGTTTCTAGTATGATTAGCAAGTTACTAGCATGATTCTGGTTGCTAGCCATAGATAGAAAGATAGATGATAGATAGTTAGATGAGTTTGAATGAGTTTGAATGGATTAGAAATACAGTACATAGAAGGGAAGCTTGATTGAGTCTCAAGGATTCTGGGAGTTTTGACAGTTGAAATTTGAAAAGTGTTGGCTCATTTGAACATTCCGTCAATGTAAGTCTATGGGATTTTTCCCAATTTTAATCGTCAGTTTTAGGAAAATCGTAAGTCCGATCAGTTAGAAAAGATATAGCAACTCGAGTCAGACTAATCTGAAGATCTGGGCTGAGTTTGGAGTTTGTAGAGTTAAAGCTCTAGGAGGAGATACAGTCAGAAAATTTAGTCTCAGAAGAATAATAATAATAACTAGATAAAAAAGTTTGTCAAGACAAACTTTAAGTTGGCTTGAGAAAGCCGGAACAGAAAGTTTTAAAAAGTTTTAAAAGTTAATAAAGTTTAGAAAGTTTAAGAAGTTTTAAAATGTATTAAGTTTGATGGTTTTCAGCGTGATTAACATGTTATTAGCATGATTAGCAAGTTACTAGCATGATTGGCAAGTTACTAGCATGTTGCTAGCATGTTTCTAGCATGATCAGCAAGTTACTAGCATGTTGCTAGCATGTTTCTAGCATGATTAGCAAGTTATTAACATGTTTCTAGCATGATTAGCAAGTTATTAGCATGTTACTAGCATGATTAGCAAGTTACTAGCATGTTACTAGAATGATTAGCAAGTTACTAGCATGTTGCTAGCATGTTTCTAGCATGATTAGCAAGTTACTGGCATGTTGCTAGCATGTTTCTAGCATGATTAGCAAGTTACTAGCATGTTACTAGCATGATTAGCAAGTTACTAACATGTTATTATCATGATTAGCAAGTTACTAGCATGTTGCTAGGATTTTTCTAGCATGATTAGCAAGTTACTAGCATGTTACTAGCATGATTAGCAAGTCACTAGCATGTTGCAAGCATGATTAGCAAGTTACTAGCATGTTACTAGCATGATTAGCAAGTTACTAGCATGTTACTAGAATGATTAGCAAGTTACTAGCATGTTGGTAGCATGTTTCTAGCATGATTAGCAAGTTACTAGCATGTTCCTAGCATATTTTTAGCATGATTAGATAGAGTTTGAATGAGTTTAAATGGATTAGAAATACAGTACATAGAAGGGAAGCTTGATTGAGCCTCAAGGGATTCTGGGAGTTTTGACAGTTGAAATTTGAATAGTGTTGGCTCATTTGAACATTCCGTCAATGTAAGTCTATGGGATTTTTCCCAGTTTTAATCGTCAGTTTTAGGAAAATCGTGAGTCCAATCAGTTAGAAAAGATATAGCAACTCGAGTCAGACCAGTTTGAAGATCTGTGCTGAGTTTGGAGTTTGTGGAGTTAAAGCTCTAGGAGGAGATACAGTCAGAAATTTTAGTCTCAGAAGAATAATAATAATAATAACTGGAAGTTTAAATAGCATTTCAGTAAGTTGGCTTTCTCAAGCCAACTTAATAATAATAATAACTGGAAGTTTAAATAGCAGATCAGTAAGTTGGCTTTCTCAAGCCAACTTAATAATAACTAGATAAAAAAGTTTGTCAAGACAAACTTTAAGCTGGCTTGAGAAAGCCGGACCAGAAAGTTTGAAAGAGTTTGAAAAGTTTAAAAAGTTTAAAAAGTTTAAAAAGTTTTATAGCATGTTTCTAGCATGATTAGCCAGTTATTAGCATGTTGCTAGCATGATTAGCAAGTTGTTAGCATGTTGCTAGCATGTTTCTAACATGATTAGCATGTTGCTAGCATGTTTCTAACATGATTAGCAAGTTGTTAGCATGTTGCTAGCATGTTTCTAGCATGATTAGCAAGTTGCTAGCATGTTTCTAGCATGATTAGCAAGTTGTTAGCATGTTGCTAGCATGTTTCTAGCATGATTAGCAAGTTCCTAGCATGTTTCTAACATGATTAGCAAGTTGTTAGCATATTGCGAGCATGTTTCTAGCATGATTAGCAAGTTGTTAGCATGTTGCTAGCATGTTTCTAACATGATTAGCAAGTTGTTAGCATGTTGCTAGCATGTTTCTAGCATGATTAGCAAGTTGTTAGCATGTTTCTAGCATGTTTCTAGCATGATTAGCAAGTTGCTAGCATATTGCTAGCATGTTTCTAGCATGATTAACAAGTTGTTAGCATGTTGCTAGCATGTTTCTAGCATGATTAGCAAGTTGCTACCATGTTTCTAGCATGATTAGCAAGTTTGCTAGCATGATTAGCAAGTTGTTAGCATGTTGCTAGCATGTTTCTAGCATGATTAGCAAGTTGCTAGCATGTTTCTAGCATGATTAGCAAGTTGCTAGCATGTTTCTAGCATGATTAGCAAGTTGTTAGCATGTTGCTAGCATGTTTCTAACATGATTAGCAAAGTTGCTAGCATGTTTGTGGCATGATTAGCAAGTTGCTAGCATGTTTCTAGTATGATTAGCAAGTTGCTAGCATGTTTCTAGTATGATTAGCAAGTTATTAGCATGATTCTGGTTGCTAGCCATAGATAGATAGATAGATAGTTAGATAGTAATGGTTAGATAGATAGATAGATAGATAGATAGATAGATGAGTTTGAATGAGTTTGAATGGATTAGAAATACAGTACATAGAAGGGAAGCTTGATTGAGTCTCAAAGGATTCTGGGAGTTTTGACAGTTGGAGTTTGAAAAGTGTTGGCTCATTTGAACATTCCGTCAATGTAAGTCTATGGGATTTTTCCCAATTTTGATCGGCATTTTTAGGAAAATCGTAAGTCCGATCAGTTAGAAAAGATATAGCAACTCGAGTCAGACCAGTCTGAAGATCTGGGCTGAGTTTGGAGTTTGTAGAGTTAAAGCTCTAGGAGGAGATACAGTCAGAAAATTTAGTCTCAGAAGAATAATAATAATAACTAGATAAAAAAGTTCGTCAAGACAAACTTTAAGTTGGCTTGAGAAAGCCGGACCAGAAAGTTTGAAAGAGTTTGAAAAGTTTAAAAAGTTTAAAAAGTTTAAAAAGTTTTATAGCATGTTTCTAGCATGATTGGCCAGTTATTAGCATGTTGCTAGCATGATTAGCAAGTTGTTAGCATGTTGCTAGCATGTTTCTAACATGATTAGCATGTTGCTAGCATGTTTCTAACATGATTAGCAAGTTGTTAGCATGTTGCTAGCATGATTAGCAAGCTGCTAGCATGTTTCTAGCATGATTAGCAAGTTGTTAGCATGTTGCTAGCATGTTTCTAGCATGATTAGCAAGTTGCTAACATGTTTCTAACATGATTACCAAGTTGTTAGCATATTGCTAGCATGTTTCTAGCATGATTAGCAAGTTGTTAACATGTTACTAGCATGTTTCTAACATTAGCAAGTTGTTAGCATATTGCTAGCATGTTTCTAGCATGATTAGCAAGTTGTTAGCATGTTGCTAGCATGATTAGCAAGTTGCTAGCATGTTTCTAGCATGATTAGCAAGTTGTTAGCATGTTGCTAGCATGTTTCTAGCATGTTTCTAGCATGATTAGCAAGTTGTTAGCATATTGCTAGCATGTTTCTAGCATGATTAGCAAGTTTCTAGCATATTGCTAGCATGTTTCTAGCATGATTAACAAGTTCTTAGCATGTTGCTAGCATGTTTCTAGCATGATTAGCAAGTTGCTAGCATGTTTCTAGCATGATTAGCAAGTTGTTAGCATGTTGCTAGCATGTTTTTTACCATGACTAGCATGTTGCTAGCATGTTTCTAGCATGATTAGCATGTTGCTAGCATGTTTCTAGCATGATTAGCAAGTTGCTAGCATGTTTCTAACATGATTAGCAAGTTGTTAGCATGATTCTAGCATGATTAGCAAGTTGTTAGCATGTTGCTGGCATGTTTCTAGCATGTTTCTAACATGATTAGCAAGTTGCTAGCATGTTTCTAGCATGATTAGCAAGTTGTTAGCATGTTGCTAGCATGTTTCTAGCATGATTAGCAAGTTGCTAGCATGTTTCTAGCATGATTAGCAAGTTGTTAGCATATTGCTAGCATGTTTCTAGCATGATTAGCAAAGTTGCTAGCATGTTTGTGGCATGATTAGCAAGTTACTAGCATGTTTCTAGTATGATTAGCAAGTTATTAGCATGATTCTGGTTGCTAGCCATAGATAGATAGATAGATAGATAGATAGTTAGATAGTAATGGTTAGATAGATAGATAGATAGATAGATGAGTTTGAATGAGTTTGAATGGATTAGAAATACAGTACATAGAAGGGAAGCTTGATTGAGTCTCAAAGGATTCTGGGAGTTTTGACAGTTGGAGTTTGAAAAGTGTTGGCTCATTTGAACATTCCGTCAATGTAAGTCTATGGGATTTTTCCCAATTTTGATCGGCATTTTTAGGAAAATCGTAAGTCCGATCAGTTAGAAAAGATATAGCAACTCGAGTCAGACCAGTCTGAAGATCTGGGCTGAGTTTGGAGTTTGTAGAGTTAAAGCTCTAGGAGGAGATACAGTCAGAAAATTTAGTCTCAGAATAATAATAATAATAATAATAATAATAATAATAACTGGAAGTTTAAATAGCAGATCAGTAAGTTGGCTTTCTCAAGCCAACTTAATAACTAGATAAAAAAGTTCGTCAAGACAAACTTTAAGTTGGCTTGAGAAAGCCGGACCAGAAAGTTTGAAAGAGTTTGAAAAGTTTAAAAAGTTTAAAAAGTTTAAAAAGTTTAAAAAGTTTAAAAAGTTTTATAGCATGTTTCTAACATGATTAGCCAGTTATTAGCATGTTGCTAGCATGATTAGCAAGTTGTTAGCATGTTGCTAGCATGTTTCTAGCATGATTAGCATGTTACTAGCATGTTTCTAACATGATTAGCAAGTTGTTAGCATGTTGCTAGCATGTTTCTAGCATGATTAGCAAGTTGCTAGCATGTTTCTAGCATGATTAGCAAGTTGTTAGCATGTTGCTAGCATATTTCTAGCATGATTAGCAAGTTGCTAACATGTTTCTAACATGATTAGCAAGTTGTTAGCATATTGCTAGCATGTTTCTAGCATGATTAGCAAGTTGTTAGCATGTTGCTAGCATGTTTCTAGCATGATTAGCAAGTTGTTAGCATGTTGCTAGCATGTTTCTAGCATGATTAGCAAGCTGTTAGCATGTTGCTAGCATGTTTCTAGCATGATTAGCAAGTTGCTAGCATATTGCTAGCATGTTTCTAGCATGATTAACAAGTTGTTAGCATGTTGCTAGCATGTTTCTAGCATGATTAGCAAGTTGCTAGCATGTTTCTAGCATGATTAGCAAGTTGTTAGCATGTTGCTAGTATGTTTTTTAGCATGACTAGCATGTTGCTAGCATGTTTCTAGCATGATTAGCAAGTTGCTACCATGTTTCTAGCATGATTAGCAAGTTGCTAGCATGTTTCTAGCATGATTAGCAAGTTGTTAGCATGTTGCTAGCATGTTTCTAGCATGATTAGCAAGTTGCTAGCATGTTTCTAGCATGATTAGCAAGTTGCTAGCATGTTTCTAGCATGATTAGCAAGTTGTTAGCATATTGCTAGCATGTTTCTAGCATGATTAGCAAAGTTGCTAGCATGTTTGTGGCATGATTAGCAAGTTGCTAGCATGTTTCTAGTATGATTAGCAAGTTACTAGCATGTTTCTAGTATGATTAGCAAGTTATTAGCATGATTCTGGTTGCTAGCCATAGATAGATAGATAGATAGATAGATAGTTAGATAGTAATGGTTAGATAGATAGATAGATAGATAGATAGATAGATGAGTTTGAATGAGTTTGAATGGATTAGAAATACAGTACATAGAAGGGAAGCTTGATTGAGTCTCAAAGGATTCTGGGAGTTTTGACAGTTGGAGTTTGAAAAGTGTTGGCTCATTTGAACATTCCGTCAATGTAAGTCTATGGGATTTTTCCCAAATTTAATCGCCATTTTTAGGAAAATCGTAAGTCCGATCAGTTAGAAAAGATATAGCAACTCGAGTCAGACCAGTCTGAAGATCTGGGCTGAGTTTGGAGTTTGTAGAGTTAAAGCTCTAGGAGGAGATACAGTCAGAAAATTTAGTCTCAGAAGAATAATAATAATAATAATAACTAGATAGTAAAGTTTGTCAAGACAAACTTTAGGTTGGCTTGAGAAAGCTGGACCAGAAAGTTTGAAAAAGTTTGAAAAGTTTATAGTTTAAAAAGTTTACGAAGTTTTAAAAAGTTTTGCATTTGATGGTTTTCAGTCTGTAATGGTTTGAAGTCTAACGTAGTTTTAAAAGGTTAAAGTTTGAATGTTTTGAAGGCAATACAGTCTGTCAGAGATAGATAGATAGATAGATAGATAGATGGATAAGTAGATAGATAACAATTAGCAAGTTACTAGAATGATTCTAGCATGATTAGCATTTTACTAGCATGTTGTTAAAATGTTTAACATTTTATTAACATGATAACAGGGGTGGTTGCTAGGGTGTTGCTATGCGGTTGCTAGGGTACCAAGGGTGGTTGCTAGGGTGTTGCTATGCGGTTGCTAGGGTACCAAGGGTGGTTGCTAGGGTGTTGCTATGCCATTGCTAGGGTATCCAGGATGGTTGCTAAGGTGTTGCAATGCGGTTGCTAGGGTAACAGGGGTGGTTGCTAGGGTGTTGCTATCCAGTTGCTAAGGTAACAGGGGTGGTTGCTAGGGTGTTGCTATGGTATCCAGGGTGGTTGCTAGGGTGGTGCTATGCGGTTGCTAAGGTACCCAGGATGGTTGCTAAGGTGTTGCAATGCGGTTGCTAGGGTAACAGGGGTGGTTGCTATGGTGTTGCTATGCGGTTGCTAAGGTATCCAGGATGGTTGCTAGAGTGTTGCTATGCCGTTGCTAAGGTATCCAGGGTGGTTGCTAGGGTGTTGCTATGCGGTTGCTAAGGTAACAGGGGTGGTTGCTAGGGTGTTGCTATGCGGTTGCTAGGGTACTTGGGGTGGTTGCTAGGCCGGTTGCTAAGGTACCCAGGGTGGTTGCTAAGGTGTTGCTATGCCGTTGCTAGGGTATCCAGGGTGGTTGCTGGGGTGTTGCTATGCGGTTGCTAGGGTACTTGGGGTGGTTGCTAGGGTGTTGCTATGCGGTTGCTAGGGTATCCAGGATGGTTGCTAGGGTGTTGCTATGCGGTTGCTAAGGTATCCAGGGTGGTTGCTAGGGTGTTGCTATGCGGTTGCTAGGGTACCCAGGATGGTTGCTAAGGTGTTGCTATGCGGTTGCTAAGGTAACAGGGGTGGTTGCTACGGTGTTGCTATGCAGTTGCTAAGGTAACAGGAGTGGTTGCTAGGGTGTTGCTATGCGGTTGCTAGGGTACTTGGGGTGGTTGCTAGTCCGGTTGTTAAGGTGCCCAGGGTGGTTGCTAAGGATGTTTCTAGCATGATTAACAAGTTGCTAGCATATTTCTAACATGATTAGCAGGTTGCTAGCATGTTTCTAACATGACTAGCATGTTGCTAGTATGTTTCTAGCATGATTAACAAGTTGCTAGCATATTTCTAGCATGATTAGCATGTTGCTAGCATGTTTTTAACATGATTAGCAAGTTGTTAGCATGTTGCTAGCATGTTCCTAACATGATTAGCAAGTTGCTAACATGTTTTTAACATGATTAGCAATTTGCTAGCATGTTTTTAACATGATTAGCAAGTTGCTAGCATGTTGCTAGCATGTTCCTAACATGATTAGCAAGTTGCTAGCATGTTTCTAGCATGATTAGCAAGTTGCTAGCATGTTTCTAGCATGATTAGCATGTTTCTAGCATGTTTTCAACATGATTAGCAAGTTGTTAGCAAGTTGCTAGCATGTTTTTAGAATGATTAGCAAGTTGCTAGCATGTTTTTAGAATGATTAGCAAGTTGCTAGTATGTTTCTAGCATGATTAGCAAGTTGCTAGCATGTTTCTAGCATGATTAGCAAGTTGCTAGCATGTTTCTAACATGATTAGCAAGTTGTTAGCATGTTGCTAGCATGTTTCTAGCATGATTAGCAAGTTGTTAGCATGTTTCTAGCATGATTAGCAAGTTGCTAGCATGTTGCCAGCATGTTTTTAGCACGATTAGCATGTTGCTAGCATGTTTCTAACATGATTAACAAGTTGTTAGCATGTTGCCAGCATGTTTTTAGCACGATTAGCATGTTGCTAGCATGTTTCTAACATGATTAGCAAGTTGCTAGCATGTTTCTAGCATGATTAGCAAGTTGTTAGCATGTTGCTAGCATGTTTCTAGCACGATTAGCCAGTTGTTATCATGTTTCTAGCATGATTAGCAAGTTGCTAGCATGTTTCTAACATGATTAGCAAGTTGTTAGCATGTTGCTAGCATGTTTCTAGCATGATTAGCAAGTTGTTAGCATGTTTCTAGCATGATTAGCAAGTTGCTAGCATGTTTCTAGCATGATTAGCAAGTTGCTAGCATGTTTGTGGCATGATTAGCAAGTTGCTAGCATGTTTCTAACATGATTAGCAAAGTTGCTAGCATATTTCTAGCATGATTAGCAAGTTGCTAGCATGATTTTAGCATGATTAGCAAGTTGCTAGCATGTTTCTAGTATGATTAGCAAGTTGCTAGCATGATTTTAGCATGATTAGCAAGTTGCTAGCATGTTTCTAGTATGATTAGCAAGTTGCTAGCATGTTTCTAGTATGATTAGCAAGTAACTAGCATGATTCTGGTTGCTAGCCATAGATAGATAGATAGATAGATAGATAGATAAATGAGTTTGAATGAGTTTGAATGGATAGAAATACAGTACATAGAAGGGAAGTTTGATTGAGTCTCAAGGGATTCTGGGAGTTTTGACAGTTGGAGTTTGAAAAGTGTTGGCTCATTTGAACATTCCGTCAATGTAAGTCTATGGGATTTTTCCCAATTTTAATCGGCATTTTTAGGAAAATCGTCAGTCCGATCAGTTAGAAAAGATATAGCAACTCGAGTCAGACCAGTCTGAAGATCTGGGCTGAGTTTGAAGTTTGTAGAGTTAAAGCTCTAGGAGGAGATACAGTCAGAAAATTTAGTCTCAGAAGAATAATAATAATAACTAGATAAAAAAGTTCGTCAAGACAAACTTTAAGTTGGCTTGAGAAAGCTGGAACAGAAAGTTTTAAAAAGTTTGAAAAGTTAATAAAGTTTAAAAAGTTTAAGAAGTTTTAAAATGTAATAAGTTTGATGGTTTTCAACGTGATTAACATGTTATTAGCATGATTAGCAAGTTACTAGCATGATTAGCAAGTTACTAGCATGTTGCTAGCATGTTTCTAGCATGATTAGCAAGTTACTAGCATGTTGCTAACATGTTTCTAGCATGATTAGCAAGTTACTAGCATGTTACTAGCATGATTAGCAAGTTACTAGCATGTTACTAGAATGATTAGCAAGTTACTAGCATGTTGGTAGCATGTTTCTAGAATGATTAGCAAGTTACTAGCATGATTAGCAAGTTACTAGCATGTTGCTAGCATGTTTCTAGCATGATTATCAAGTTACTAGCATGTTACTAGCATGATTATCAAGTTACTAACATGTTATTAGCATGATTAGCAAGTTACTAGCATGTTGATAACATGATTAGCAAGTTACTAGCATGTTACTAGCATGATTAGCAAGTTACTAGCATGTTGGTAGCATGTTTCTAACATGATTAGCAAGTTACTAGCATGTTGCTAGCATGTTTCTAGCATGATTAGCAAGTTACTAGCATGTTACTAGCATGATTAGCAAGTCACTAGCATGTTGCTAGCATGTTTCTAGCATGATTAGCAAGTTACTAGCATGTTACTAGCATGATTAGCAAGTTACTAGCATGTTGTTAGCATGATTAGCAAGTTACTAGCATGTTGTTAGCATGTTTCTAGCATGATTAGCAAGTTACTAGCATGTTGTTAGCATGTTTCTAGCATGATTAGTAAGTTGCTAGCATGTTTCTAGCATGATTAGCAAGTTGTTAGCATGTTTCTAGCATGATTATCAAGATGCTAGCATGTTTCTAGCATGATTAGCAGGCTACTAGCATGACTCTAGTTTGGCTAGTGATAGATAGATAGATAGTAATAGTTTGATGATAGATAGATAGATAGATAGATAGATAGATAGATAGATAGATAGATAAATGAGTTTGAATGAGTTTAAATTGATTAGAAATACAGTACATAGAAGGGAAGTTTGATTGAGACTCAAAGGATTCTGGGAGTTTTGACAGTTGGAATTTGAATAGTGTTGGCTCATTTGAACATTCCGTCAATGTAAGTCTATGGGATTTTTCCCAGTTTTAAACGTCATTTTTAGGAAAACCGTAAGTCCAATCAGTTAGAAAAGATATAGCAACTAACTTCAGATCAGTTTGAAGATCTGGGCTGAGTTTGGAGTTTGTAGAGTTAAAGCTCTAGGAGGAGTTAGAGTGAACAGTTTTAGTAAGAAGAATAATAATAACTAGATAAAAAAGTTCGTCAAGACAAACTTTAAGTTGGCTTGAGAAAGCCGGACCAGAAAGTTTGAAAGAGTTTAAAAAGTTTAAACAGTTTAAAAAGTTTTATAGCATGTTTCTAGCATGATTATCCAGTTATTAGCATGTTGCTAGCATGATTAGCAAGTTGTTAGCATGTTGCTAGCATGTTTCTAACATGATTAGCAAGTTGTTAGCATGTTGCTAGCATGTTTCTAGCATGATTAGCAAGTTGCTAGCATGTTTCTAGCATGATTAGCAAGTTGTTAGCATGTTGCTAGCATGTTTCTAGCATGTTTCTAGCATGATTAGCAAGTTGTTAGCATATTGCTAGCATGTTTCTAGCATGATTAGCAAGTTGCTAGCATATTGCTAGCATGTTTCTAGCATGATTAACAAGTTGTTAGCATGTTGCTAGCATGTTTCTAGCATGATTAGCAAGTTGCTAGCATGTTTCTAGCATGATTAGCAAGTTGTTAGCATGTTGCTAGCATGTTTTTTACCATGACTAGCATGTTGCTAGCATGTTTCTAGCATGATTAGCAAGTTGCTAGCATGTTTCTAACATGATTAGCAAGTTGTTAGCATGTTTCTAGCATGATTAGCAAGTTGTTAGCATGTTGCTAGCATGTTTCTAGCATGTTTCTAGCATGATTAGCAAGTTGCTAGCATGTTTCTAGCATGATTAGCAAGTTGCTAGCATGTTTCTAGCATGATTAGCAAGTTGTAAGCATGTTGCTAGCATGTTTCTAGCATGATTAGCAAGTTGCTAGCATGTTTCTAGCATGATTAGCAAGTTGTTAGCATATTGCTAGCATGTTTCTAGCATGATTAGCAAAGTTGCTAGCATGTTTGTGGCATGATTAGCAAGTTACTAGCATGTTTCTAGTATGATTAGCAAGTTATTAGCATGATTCTGGTTGCTAGCCATAGATAGATAGATAGATAGATAGATAGTTAGATAGTAATGGTTAGATAGATAGATAGATAGATGAGTTTGAATGAGTTTGAATGGATTAGAAATACAGTACATAGAAGGGAAGCTTGATTGAGTCTCAAAGGATTCTGGGAGTTTTGACAGTTGGAGTTTGAAAAGTGTTGGCTCATTTGAACATTCCGTCAATGTAAGTCTATGGGATTTTTCCCAATTTTGATCGGCATTTTTAGGAAAATCGTAAGTCCGATCAGTTAGAAAAGATATAGCAACTCGAGTCAGACCAGTCTGAAGATCTGGGCTGAGTTTGGAGTTTGTAGAGTTAAAGCTCTAGGAGGAGATACAGTCAGAAAATTTAGTCTCAGAAGAATAATAATAACTAGATAAAAAAGTTCGTCAAGACAAACTTTAAGTTGGCTTGAGAAAGCCGGACCAGAAAGTTTGAAAGAGTTTAAAAAGTTTAAACAGTTTAAAAAGTTTTATAGCATGTTTCTAGCATGATTATCCAGTTATTAGCATGTTGCTAGCATGATTAGCAAGTTGTTAGCATGTTGCTAGCATGTTTCTAACATGATTAGCAAGTTGTTAGCATGTTGCTGGCATGTTTCTAGCATGATTAGCAAGTTGCTAGCATGTTTCTAGCATGATTAGCAAGTTGTTAGCATGTTGCTAGCATGTTTCTAGCATGTTTCTAGCATGATTAGCAAGTTGTTAGCATATTGCTAGCATGTTTCTAGCATGATTAGCAAGTTGCTAGCATATTGCTAGCATGTTTCTAGCATGATTAACAAGTTGTTAGCATGTTGCTAGCATGTTTCTAACATGATTAGCAAGTTGCTAGCATGTTTCTAGCATGATTAGCAAGTTGCTAGCATGTTGCTAGCATGTTTTTTACCAGGACTAGCATGTTGCTAGCATGTTTCTAGCATGATTAGCAAGTTGCTAGCATGTTTCTAGCATGATTAGCAAGTTGCTAGCATGTTTCTAACATGATTAGCAAGTTGTTAGCATGTTTCTAGCATGATTAGCAAGTTGCTAACATGTTTCTAGCATGATTAGCAAGTTGCTAGCATGTTTCTAGCATGATTAGCAAGTTGTTAGCATGTTGCTAGCATGTTTCTAGCATGATTAGCAAGTTTCTAGCATGTTTCTAGCATGATTAGCAAGTTGTTAGCATATTGCTAGCATGTTTCTAGCATGATTAGCAAAGTTGCTAGCATGTTTGTGGCATGATTAGCAAGTTACTAGCATGTTTCTAGTATGATTAGCAAGTTATTAGCATGATTCTGGTTGCTAGCCATAGATAGATAGATAGATAGATAGATAGATAGTTAGATAGTAATGGTTAGATAGATAGATAGATAGATAGATGAGTTTGAATGAGTTTGAATGGATTAGAAATACAGTACATAGAAGGGAAGCTTGATTGAGTCTCAAAGGATTCTGGGAGTTTTGACAGTTGGAGTTTGAAAAGTGTTGGCTCATTTGAACATTCCGTCAATGTAAGTCTATGGGATTTTTCCCAATTTTGATCTGCATTTTTAGGAAAATCGTAAGTCCGATCAGTTAGAAAAGATATAGCAACTCGAGTCAGACCAGTCTGAAGATCTGGGCTGAGTTTGGAGTTTGTAGAGTTAAAGCTCTAGGAGGAGATACAGTCAGAAAATTTAGTCTCAGAAGAATAATAATAATAACTAGATAAAAAAGTTCGTCAAGACAAACTTTAAGTTGGCTTGAGAAAGCCGGACCAGAAAGTTTGAAAAAGTTTGAAAAGTTTGAAAAGTTTGAAAAGTTTGAAAAGTTTCAAAAGTTTGATAAGTTAAGAAGTTTC
>JAMKFB010000276.1:22601-40072 GCA_036247105.1 Cirrhinus mrigala | reverse complement strand
TCTAGCATGATTAGCAGGTTGCTAGCATGTTTCTAGCATGATTAGCAAGTTGCTAGCATGTTTCTAGCATGATTAGCAAGTTGTTAGCGTGTTGCTAGCATGATTAGCATGTTGCTAGCATGTTTCTAGCATGATTAGCAAGTTGCTAGCATGTTTCTAACATGATTAGCAAGTTGTTAGCATGTTGCTAGCATGTTTCTAGCATGATTAGCATGTTGCTAGCAAGTTGCTAGCATGTTTCTAACGTCATTAGCGAAATTGCTAGCATGCTTCTAGCGTGATTAGCAAGTTGCTAGCATGTTTCTAACGTGATTAGCAAAGTTGCTAGCATGTTTCTAGCGTGATTAGCAAGTTGCTAGCATGTTTCTAGCGTTATTAGCAAAGTTACTAGCATGTTTCTAGCGTGATTAGCAAGTTGCTAGCATGTTTCTAGCATGATTAGCAAGTTGCTAGCATGTTTCTAGCATGATTAGCAAGTTGTTAGCGTGTTGCTAGCATGATTAGCATGTTGCTAGCATGTTTCTAGCATGATTAGCAAGTTGCTAGCATGTTTCTAGCATGATTAGCAAGTTGTTAGCATGTTGCTAGCATGATTAGCATGTTGCTAGCAAGTTGCTAGCATGTTTCTAACGTCATTAGCGAAATTGCTAGCATGCTTCTAGCGTGATTAGCAAGTTGCTAGCATGTTTCTAACGTGATTAGCAAAGTTGCTAGCATGTTTCTAGCGTGATTAGCAAGTTGCTAGCATGTTTCTAGCGTTATTAGCAAAGTTACTAGCATGTTTCTAGCGTGATTAGCAAGTTGCTAGCATGTTTCTAGCGTGATTAGCAAGTCGCTAGCATGTTTCTAGCGTGATTAGCAAGTTGCTAGCATGTTTCTAGCGTTATTAGCAAAGTTACTAGCATGTTTCTAGCGTGATTAGCAAGTTGCTAGCATGTTTCTAGCGTGATTAGCAAGTCGCTAGCATGTTTCTAGCGTGATTAGCAAGTTGCTAGCATGTTTCTAGCATGATTAGCAAGTTGTTAGCATGTTTCTAGCATGATTAGCAAGTTACTAGCATGTTTCTAGCATGATTAGCAAGTTGCTAGCATGTTTCTAGCATGATTAGCAAGTTGTTAGCATGTTTCTAGCATGATTAGCAAGTTACTAGCATGTTTCTAGTATGATTAGCAAAGTTGCTAGCATGATTTTAGCATGATTAGCAAGTTGCTAGCATGTTTCTAGCATGATTAGCAAGTTGTTAGCATGTTGCTAGCATTATTAGCAAGTTGCTAGCATGTTGCTAGCACGTTTCTAGCATGATTAGCAAGTTGCTAGCATGTTGCTAGCACGTTTCTAACATGATTAGCAAGTTGATAGCATGATGTGCAAGTTGCTAGCATGTTTCTAGCATGATTAGCAAGTTGCTAGCATGTTTCTAACATGATTAGCAAGTTGCTAGCATGTTTCTAGTATGATTAGCAAAGTAGCTAGCATGTTTCTAACGTGATTAGCAAGCTGTTAGCATGATGTGCAAGTTGCTAGCATGTTTCTAGCATGATTAGCAAGTTGCTAGCATGTTTCTAGCATGATTAGCAAGTTGCTAGCATGTTTCTAACATGATTAGCATGTTGCTAGCACGTTTCTAACATGATTAGCAAGTTGATAGCATGATTTTAGCATGATTAGCAAGTTGCTAGCATGATTTTAGCAAGATTAGCAAGTTGCTAGCATGTTTCTAGTATGATTAGCAAAGTTGCTAGCATGTTTCTAGCATGAATAGCAAGTTGCTAGCATGTTTGTGGCATGATTAGCAAGTTGTTAGCATGTTTCTAACATGATTAGCAAGTTGCTAGCATGATTTTAGCAAGATTAGCAAGTTGCTAGCATGATTTTAGCAAGATTAGCAAGTTGCTAGCATGTTTCTAGTATGATTAGCAAAGTTGCTAGCATGTTTCTAGCATGAATAGCAAGTTGCTAGCATGTTTGTGGCATGATTAGCAAGTTGTTAGCATGTTACTAGCATGATTAGCAAGTTGCTAGCATATTTCTAGCATGAATATCATGTTGTTAGCATGTTTTTAACATGATTAACAAGTTGTTTGCATGTTGCTAGCATGTTCCTAGCATGATTAGCAAGTTGCTAGCATGTTTTTAACATGATTAGCAAATTGCTAGCATGTTTTTAGAATGATTAGCATGTTGCTAGCATGTTCCTAACATGATTACCAAGTTGCTAGCATGTTTCTAGCATGATTAGCAATTTGTTAGCATGTTGCTAGCATGTTTCTAACATGACTAGCATGTTGCTAGTATGTTTCTAGCATGATTAGCAAGTTGCTAGCATGTTGCTAGTATGTTACTAGCATGATTAGCAAGTTGCTAGCATATTTCTAGCATGATTAGCATGTTGCTAGCATGTTTTTAACATGATTACCAAGTTGTTAACATGTTGCTAGCATGTTCCTAACATGATTAGCAAGTTGCTAGCATGTTTTTAACATGATTAGCAAGTTGCTAGCATGTTTTTAGAATGATTAGCAAGTTGCTAGCATGTTTCTAGCATGATTAGCAAGTTACGAGCATGTTGCTAGTCTGTTTCTAACATGATTAGCATGTTGTTAGCATGTTATTAGCATGATTAGCTAGTTACTAGCATGTTACTAGCATGATTAGCAGGCTACTAGCATGTTTTTAACATTATTAGCAAGTTGTTAGCAAGCTGCTAGCATGTTTCTAGCATGATTAGCAAGTTGTTAGCAAGCTGCTAGCATGTTTCTAACATGGTAGCATGTTATTACCATGTTATTAGCATGATTAGCCAGTTACTAGCATGATCAGCATGTTACTAACATGTTTCTAACATGACTAGCATGTTGCTAGTATGTTTCTAGCATGATTAGCAAGTTGCTAGCATGTTTCTAACATGATTAGCAGGTTGCTAGCATGTTTCTAACATGACTAGCATGTTGCTAGTATGTTTCTAGCATGATTAGCAAGTTACTAGCAGCATTCTGGTTGCTAGCCATAGATAGATAGACAGATAGATAGATAGTAATGGTTAGATGATAGATAGATAGATAGATAGATAGATAGATAGTAATAGTCAGATGATAGATAGATAGATAGATAGATAGATAGATGAGTTTGAATGAGTTTGAATGGATTAGAAATACAGTACATAGAAGTGAAGTTTGACTGAGTCTCAAAGGATTCTGGGAGTTTTGACAGTCGAAATTTGAAAAGTGCTGGCTCATTTGAACATTCCGTCAATGCAAGCTAATGGGATTTTTCCCAGTTTAAACGTCATTTTTAGGAAAATCGTAAGTCTGATCAGTCTGAAAAGATATAGCACACCCGGTCAGATCAGTCTGAAGATCTGGGCTGAGTTTGGAGTTTGTAGAGTTAAAGCTCTAGGAGGAGTTAGAGTTGATAATTTTAGTCTCAGAATAATAATAACTAGATAAAAAAGTTCGTCAAGACAAACTTTAAGTTGGCTTGAGAAAGCCGGACCAGAAAGCTTGAAAAAGTTTGAAAAGTTTAAAAAGTTTAAAAAGTTTGAAAAGTTTGAAAAGTTAAGAAGTATGAAAAGTTTAAATAGTTTAAGAAGTTTTAAGTTTGGATGGTTTTCAGTCTGAAATATTTAAAGTTTTAAAGTTTGAATGTAGTCTGTCAGATAGATAGATAGATAGTTAGATGATTCTAACATTATTACTAGCACTAGTCTGTTTCTAGCATGATTAGCAAGTTGTTAGCATGTTTTTAGCATGTTTCTAACATGATTAGCATGTTGCTAGCATGTTTTACCATGTTTCTAGCATGATTAGCATGTCGTTAACATGTTTCTAACATGATTAACAAAGTTGCTAGCATGTTTCTAGCATGATTAGCATGTCGCTAGCATGTTTCTAGCATGATTAGCAAATTTGCTAGCATGTTTCTAGCATGATTAGCATGTCGCTAGCATGTTTCTAGCATGATTAGCATGTCGTTAGCATGTTTCTAGCATGATTAGCAAAGTTGCTAGCATGTTTCTAGCATGATTAGCATGTCGCTAGCATGTTTCTAGCATGATTAGCAAATTTGCTAGCATGTTTCTAGCATGATTAGCAAAGTTGCTAGCATGTTTCTAGCATGATTAGCAGGTTTGCTAGCATGTTTCTAGCATGATTAGCAGGTTGCTAGCATGTTTCTAGCATGATTAGTAGGTTGCTAGCATGTTTCTAGCATGATTAGCAGGTTGCTAGCATGTTTCTAGCATGATTAGCAAAGTTGCTAGCATGTTTCTAGCATGATTAGCAGGTTGCTAGCATGTTTCTAGCATGATTAGTAGGTTGCTAGCATGTTTCTAGCATGATTAGCAGGTTGCTAGCATGTTTCTAGCATGATTAGCAAAGTAGCTAGCATGTTTCTAGCATAATTAACAAAGTTGCTAGCATGTTTCTAGCATGATTAACAAAGTTGCTAGCATGTTTCTAGCATGATTAGCATGTCGTTAGCATGTTTCTAGCATGATTAACAAAGTTGCTAGCATGTTTCTAACATGATTAGCAGGTCGCTAGCATGTTTCTAGCATGATTAGCAAAGTTGCTAGCATGTTTCTAGCATGATTAGCAGGTTGCTAGCATGTTTCTAGCATGATTAGCATGTCGCTAGCATGTTTCTAGCATGATTAGCAAATTTGCTAGCATGTTTCTAACATGATTAGCATGTCGCTAGCATGTTTCTAGCATGATTAGCAGGTCGCTAGCATGTTTCTAGCATGATTAGCAAAGTTGCTAGCATGTTTCTAGCATGATTAGCAGGTTGCTAACATGTTTCTAGCATGATTAGCATGTCGCTAGCATGTTTCTAGCATGATTAGCAAATTTGCTAGCATGTTTCTAGCATGTTTCTAGCATGATTAGCATGTCGCTAGCATGTTTCTAGCATGATTAGCAAATTTGCTAGCATGTTTCTAACATGATTAGCGTGTTGCTAGCATGTTTTACCATGTTTCTAGCATGATTAGCATGTCGTTAACATGTTTCTAACATGATTAACAAAGTTGCTAGCATGTTTCTAGCATGATTAGCATGTCGCTAGCATGTTTCTAGCATGATTAGCAGGTTGCTAGCATGTTTCTAGCATGATTAGTAGGTTGCTAGCATGTTTCTAGCATGATTAGCAGGTTGCTAGCATGTTTCTAGCATGATTAGCAAAGTTGCTAGCATGTTTCTAGCATGATTAGCAGGTTGCTAGCATGTTTCTAGCATGATTAGCAAAGTAGCTAGCATGTTTCTAGCATAATTAGCAAAGTTGCTAGCATGTTTCTAGCATGATTAACAAAGTTGCTAGCATGTTTCTAGCATGATTAGCATGTCGTTAGCATGTTTCTAGCATGATTAACAAAGTTGCTAGCATGTTTCTAACATGATTAGCAGGTCGCTAGCATGTTTCTAGCATGATTAGCAAAGTTGCTAGCATGATTCTAGCATGATTAGCAGGTTGCTAGCATGTTTCTAGCATGATTAGCATGTCGTTAGCATGTTTCTAGCATGATTAGCAAATTTGCTAGCATGTTTCTAACATGATTAGCATGTCGCTAGCATGTTTCTAGCATGATTAGCAGGTCGCTAGCATGTTTCTAGCATGATTAGCAAAGTTGCTAGCATGTTTCTAGCATGATTAGCAGGTTGCTAGCATGTTTCTAGCATGATTAGCATGTCGCTAGCATGTTTCTAGCATGATTAGCAAATTTGCTAGCATGTTTCTAGCATGATTAGCAAAGTTGCTAACATGTTTCTAGCATGATTAGCAGGTTGCTAGCATGTTTCTAGCATGATTAGTAGGTTGCTAGCATGTTTCTAGCATGATTAGCAGGTTGCTAGCATGTTTCTAGCATGATTAGCAAAGTTGCTAGCATGTTTCTAGCATGATTAGCAGGTTGCTAGCATGTTTCTAGCATGATTAGTAGGTTGCTAGCATGTTTCTAGCATGATTAGCAGGTTGCTAGCATGTTTCTAGCATGATTAGCAAAGTTGCTAGCATGTTTCTGGTTGCTAGCCAAAAATAGATAGATAGATGAGTTTGAATGAGTTTGAATGGATTAGAAATACAGTACATAGAAGGGAAGTTTCACTGAGTCTCAAAGGATTCTGGGAGTTTTGACAGTTGAAATTTGAATAGTGCTGGCTCATTTGAACATTCCGTCAATGTAAGTCTATGGGATTTTTCCCAGTTTTAACAGTCATTTTTAGGAAAACCGTAAGTCCGATCAGTTAGAAAAGATATAGCAACTTGAGTCAGACCAGTCTGAAGATCTGGGCTGAGTTTGGAGTTTGTAGAGTTAAAGCTCTAGGAGGAGTTAGAATTGGTATTTTTAGTCTCAGAATAATGAGACTAAAAGTTCGTCAAGACAAACTTTAAGTTGGCTTGAGAAAGCCGGACCAGAAAGTTTTAAAAAGTTTTAAAAGTTTTAAAAGTTTAAGAAGTTTTAAAAAGTTGCATTTGGATAGGTTTTAGTCTGAAATAGTTTGAAGTTTAAAGTAGTTTTAAAAGGTTAAAGTTTGAATGCAGTCTCTCAGACAGATATATAAATAGATAGACAGATAGAAATATAGATAGATAGATAATAGATAAATTTGCTAACATGTTTCTAGCATGTTGTTAGAATGTTTCTAGCATGATTAGCAAGTTGTTAGAATGTTGCTAGCATGTTTCTGGCATGATTAGCAAGTTGCTAGCATGTTTCTAGCATGATTAGCAAGTTGCTAGCATGTTTCTAGCATGATTAGCAAGTTGTTAGCGTGTTGCTAGCATGATTAGCATGTTGCTAGCATGTTTCTAGCATGATTAGCAAGTTGCTAGCATGTTTCTAACATGATTAGCAAGTTGTTAGCATGTTGCTAGCATGTTTCTAGCATGATTAGCATGTTGCTAGCAAGTTGCTAGCATGTTTCTAACGTCATTAGCGAAATTGCTAGCATGCTTCTAGCGTGATTAGCAAGTTGCTAGCATGTTTCTAACGTGATTAGCAAAGTTGCTAGCATGTTTCTAGCGTGATTAGCAAGTTGCTAGCATGTTTCTAGCGTTATTAGCAAAGTTACTAGCATGTTTCTAGCGTGATTAGCAAGTTGCTAGCATGTTTCTAGCATGATTAGCAAGTTGCTAGCATGTTTCTAGCATGATTAGCAAGTTGTTAGCGTGTTGCTAGCATGATTAGCATGTTGCTAGCATGTTTCTAGCATGATTAGCAAGTTGCTAGCATGTTTCTAGCATGATTAGCAAGTTGTTAGCATGTTGCTAGCATGTTTCTAGCATGATTAGCATGTTGCTAGCAAGTTGCTAGCATGTTTCTAACGTCATTAGCGAAATTGCTAGCATGCTTCTAGCGTGATTAGCAAGTTGCTAGCATGTTTCTAACGTGATTAGCAAAGTTGCTAGCATGTTTCTAGCGTGATTAGCAAGTTGCTAGCATGTTTCTAGCGTTATTAGCAAAGTTACTAGCATGTTTCTAGCGTGATTAGCAAGTTGCTAGCATGTTTCTAGCGTGATTAGCAAGTCGCTAGCATGTTTCTAGCGTGATTAGCAAGTTGCTAGCATGTTTCTAGCGTTATTAGCAAAGTTACTAGCATGTTTCTAGCGTGATTAGCAAGTTGCTAGCATGTTTCTAGCGTGATTAGCAAGTCGCTAGCATGTTTCTAGCGTGATTAGCAAGTTGCTAGCATGTTTCTAGCATGATTAGCAAGTTGTTAGCATGTTTCTAGCATGATTAGCAAGTTACTAGCATGTTTCTAGCATGATTAGCAAGTTGCTAGCATGTTTCTAGCATGATTAGCAAGTTGTTAGCATGTTTCTAGCATGATTAGCAAGTTACTAGCATGTTTCTAGTATGATTAGCAAAGTTGCTAGCATGATTTTAGCATGATTAGCAAGTTGCTAGCATGTTTCTAGCATGATTAGCAAGTTGTTAGCATGTTGCTAGCATTATTAGCAAGTTGCTAGCATGTTGCTAGCACGTTTCTAGCATGATTAGCAAGTTGCTAGCATGTTGCTAGCACGTTTCTAACATGATTAGCAAGTTGATAGCATGATGTGCAAGTTGCTAGCATGTTTCTAGCATGATTAGCAAGTTGCTAGCATGTTTCTAACATGATTAGCAAGTTGTTAGCATGTTTCTAGTATGATTAGCAAAGTAGCTAGCATGTTTCTAACGTGATTAGCAAGCTGTTAGCATGATGTGCAAGTTGCTAGCATGTTTCTAGCATGATTAGCAAGTTGCTAGCATGTTTCTAGCATGATTAGCAAGTTGCTAGCATGTTTCTAACATGATTAGCATGTTGCTAGCACGTTTCTAACATGATTAGCAAGTTGATAGCATGATTTTAGCATGATTAGCAAGTTGCTAGCATGATTTTAGCAAGATTAGCAAGTTGCTAGCATGTTTCTAGTATGATTAGCAAAGTTGCTAGCATGTTTCTTGCATGAATAGCAAGTTGCTAGCATGTTTGTGGCATGATTAGCAAGTTGTTAGCATGTTTCTAACATGATTAGCAAGTTGCTAGCATGATTTTAGCAAGATTAGCAAGTTGCTAGCATGTTTCTAGTATGATTAGCAAAGTTGCTAGCATGTTTCTAGCATGAATAGCAAGTTGCTAGCATGTTTGTGGCATGATTAGCAAGTTGTTAGCATATTTCTAGCATGATTAACAAGTTGCTAGCATGATTTTAGCATGATTAGCAAGTTGCTAGCATGTTTCTAGTATGATTAGCAAGTTGCTAGCATGATTTTAGCATGATTAGCAAGTTGCTAGCATGTTTCTAGTATGATTAGCAAGTTGCTAGCATGTTTCTAGTATGATTAGCAAGTAACTAGCATAATTCTGGTTGCTAGCCATAGATAGATAGATAGATAGATAGATAGATAGATAGATAAATGAGTTTGTAGAGTTAAAGCTCTAGGAGGAGATACAGTCAGAAAATTTAGTCTCAGAAGAATAATAATAACTAGATAAAAAAGTTCGTCAAGACAAACTTTAAGTTGGCTTGAGAAAGCCGGACCAGAAAGTTTGAAAGAGTTTGAAAAGTTTAAAAAGTTTAAAAAGTTTAAAAAGATTAAAAAGTTTTAAGTTTGGATGGTTTTCAGTCTGAAATATTTTGAAGTTTTAAAGTTTGAATGCAGTCTGTCAGATAGATAGATAGATAGATAATTAACATGTTGTTAGTATGATTCTAACATTATTACCAAGTTACTAGCATGTTGCTAGCATGTTTTTAACATGATTAGCAAGGTACTAGCATGTTGCTAGTCTGTTTCTAACATTATTAGCAAGTTGTTAGCATGTTGTTAGTACGTTTCTAACATGATTAGCATGTTGCTAGCATGTTTCTAGCATGATTAACAAGTTGCTAGCATGATTAGCAAGTTGCTAGCACGTTTCTAGCATGATTAGCAAGTTGATAGCATGTTGCTAGCATGTTTCTAACATGATTGGAATGTTGCTAGCATGATTAGCAAGTTGCTAGCATGTTGCTAAAAGGTTTCTAGCATGATTAACAAAGTTGCTAGCATGTTTCTAACATGATTAGCAAGTTGCTAGCATGTTGCTAGCATGTTTCTAATATGATTAGAATGTTGCTAGCATGTTTCTAGCATGATTAGCAAGTTGCTAGCATGTTTCTAGCATGATTAGCAAGTTGCTAGCATGTTTCTAGTATGATTAGCAAAGTTGCTAGCATATTTTTAGCATGATTAACAAGTTGCTAGCATGTTTCTAGCATGATTAGCAAAGTTGCTAGCATGATTTTAACATGATTAGCAAGTTGCTAGCATGTTTCTAGCATGATTAGCAAGTTGTTAGCATGTTTCTAGTATGATTAGCAAAGTTGCTAGCTTGTTTCTAGCACGATTAGCAAGTTGCTAGCATGTTTCTAGCATGATTAGCAAGTTGCTAGCATGATTTTAACATGATTAGCAAGTTGCTAGCATGATTTTAGCAAGATTAGCAAGTTGCTAGCATGTTTCTAGCATGATTAGCAAAGTTGCTAGCATGTTTCTAGCATGATTAGCAAGTTGCTAGCATGATTTTAGCATGATTAGCAAGTTGCTAGCATGTTTCTAGCATAATTAGCAAAGTTGCTAGCATGTTTCTAGCATGATTAACAAAGTTGCTAGCATGTTTCTAGCATGATTAGCATGTCGTTAGCATGTTTCTAGCATGATTAACAAAGTTGCTAGCATGTTTCTAACATGATTAGCAGGTCGCTAGCATGTTTCTAGCATGATTAGCAAAGTTGCTAGCATGATTCTAGCATGATTAGCAGGTTGCTAGCATGTTTCTAGCATGATTAGCATGTCGTTAGCATGTTTCTAGCATGATTAGCAAATTTGCTAGCATGTTTCTAACATGATTAGCATGTCGCTAGCGTTATTAGCAAAGTTACTAGCATGTTTCTAGCGTGATTAGCAAGTTGCTAGCATGTTTCTAGCGTGATTAGCAAGTCGCTAGCATGTTTCTAGCGTGATTAGCAAGTTGCTAGCATGTTTCTAGCGTTATTAGCAAAGTTACTAGCATGTTTCTAGCGTGATTAGCAAGTTGCTAGCATGTTTCTAGCATGATTAGCAAAGTTGCTAGCATGTTTCTAGCATGATTAGCAGGTTGCTAGCATGTTTCTAGCATGATTAGCATGTCGCTAGCATGTTTCTAGCATGATTAGCAAATTTGCTAGCATGTTTCTAGCATGATTAGCAAAGTTGCTAACATGTTTCTAGCATGATTAGCAGGTTACTAGCATGTTTCTAGCATGATTAGTAGGTTGCTAGCATGTTTCTAGCATGATTAGCAGGTTGCTAGCATGTTTCTAGCATGATTAGCAAAGTTGCTAGCATGTTTCTAGCATGATTAGCAGGTTGCTAGCATGTTTCTAGCATGATTAGTAGGTTGCTAGCATGTTTCTAGCATGATTAGCAGGTTGCTAGCATGTTTCTAGCATGATTAGCAAAGTTGCTAGCATGTTTCTGGTTGCTAGCCAAAAATAGATAGATAGATGAGTTTGAATGAGTTTGAATGGATTAGAAATACAGTACATAGAAGGGAAGTTTCACTGAGTCTCAAAGGATTCTGGGAGTTTTGACAGTTGAAATTTGAATAGTGCTGGCTCATTTGAACATTCCGTCAATGTAAGTCTATGGGATTTTTCCCAGTTTTAACAGTCATTTTTAGGAAAACCGTAAGTCCGATCAGTTAGAAAAGATATAGCAACTTGAGTCAGACCAGTCTGAAGATCTGGGCTGAGTTTGGAGTTTGTAGAGTTAAAGCTCTAGGAGGAGTTAGAATTGGTATTTTTAGTCTCAGAATAATGAGACTAAAAGTTCGTCAAGACAAACTTTAAGTTGGCTTGAGAAAGCCGGACCAGAAAGTTTTAAAAAGTTTTAAAAGTTTTAAAAGTTTAAGAAGTTTTAAAAAGTTGCATTTGGATAGGTTTTAGTCTGAAATAGTTTGAAGTTTAAAGTAGTTTTAAAAGGTTAAAGTTTGAATGCAGTCTCTCAGACAGATATATAAATAGATAGACAGATAGAAATATAGATAGATAGATAATAGATAAATTTGCTAACATGTTTCTAGCATGTTGTTAGAATGTTTCTAGCATGATTAGCAAGTTGTTAGAATGTTGCTAGCATGTTTCTGGCATGATTAGCAAGTTGCTAGCATGTTTCTAGCATGATTAGCAAGTTGCTAGCATGTTTCTAGCATGATTAGCAAGTTGTTAGCGTGTTGCTAGCATGATTAGCATGTTGCTAGCATGTTTCTAGCATGATTAGCAAGTTGCTAGCATGTTTCTAACATGATTAGCAAGTTGTTAGCATGTTGCTAGCATGTTTCTAGCATGATTAGCATGTTGCTAGCAAGTTGCTAGCATGTTTCTAACGTCATTAGCGAAATTGCTAGCATGCTTCTAGCGTGATTAGCAAGTTGCTAGCATGTTTCTAACGTGATTAGCAAAGTTGCTAGCATGTTTCTAGCGTGATTAGCAAGTTGCTAGCATGTTTCTAGCGTTATTAGCAAAGTTACTAGCATGTTTCTAGCGTGATTAGCAAGTTGCTAGCATGTTTCTAGCATGATTAGCAAGTTGCTAGCATGTTTCTAGCATGATTAGCAAGTTGTTAGCGTGTTGCTAGCATGATTAGCATGTTGCTAGCATGTTTCTAGCATGATTAGCAAGTTGCTAGCATGTTTCTAGCATGATTAGCAAGTTGTTAGCATGTTGCTAGCATGTTTCTAGCATGATTAGCATGTTGCTAGCAAGTTGCTAGCATGTTTCTAACGTCATTAGCGAAATTGCTAGCATGCTTCTAGCGTGATTAGCAAGTTGCTAGCATGTTTCTAACGTGATTAGCAAAGTTGCTAGCATGTTTCTAGCGTGATTAGCAAGTTGCTAGCATGTTTCTAGCGTTATTAGCAAAGTTACTAGCATGTTTCTAGCGTGATTAGCAAGTTGCTAGCATGTTTCTAGCGTGATTAGCAAGTCGCTAGCATGTTTCTAGCGTGATTAGCAAGTTGCTAGCATGTTTCTAGCGTTATTAGCAAAGTTACTAGCATGTTTCTAGCGTGATTAGCAAGTTGCTAGCATGTTTCTAGCGTGATTAGCAAGTCGCTAGCATGTTTCTAGCGTGATTAGCAAGTTGCTAGCATGTTTCTAGCATGATTAGCAAGTTGTTAGCATGTTTCTAGCATGATTAGCAAGTTACTAGCATGTTTCTAGCATGATTAGCAAGTTGCTAGCATGTTTCTAGCATGATTAGCAAGTTGTTAGCATGTTTCTAGCATGATTAGCAAGTTACTAGCATGTTTCTAGTATGATTAGCAAAGTTGCTAGCATGATTTTAGCATGATTAGCAAGTTGCTAGCATGTTTCTAGCATGATTAGCAAGTTGTTAGCATGTTGCTAGCATTATTAGCAAGTTGCTAGCATGTTGCTAGCACGTTTCTAGCATGATTAGCAAGTTGCTAGCATGTTGCTAGCACGTTTCTAACATGATTAGCAAGTTGATAGCATGATGTGCAAGTTGCTAGCATGTTTCTAGCATGATTAGCAAGTTGCTAGCATGTTTCTAACATGATTAGCAAGTTGCTAGCATGTTTCTAGTATGATTAGCAAAGTAGCTAGCATGTTTCTAACGTGATTAGCAAGCTGTTAGCATGATGTGCAAGTTGCTAGCATGTTTCTAGCATGATTAGCAAGTTGCTAGCATGTTTCTAGCATGATTAGCAAGTTGCTAGCATGTTTCTAACATGATTAGCATGTTGCTAGCACGTTTCTAACATGATTAGCAAGTTGATAGCATGATTTTAGCATGATTAGCAAGTTGCTAGCATGATTTTAGCAAGATTAGCAAGTTGCTAGCATGTTTCTAGTATGATTAGCAAAGTTGCTAGCATGTTTCTAGCATGAATAGCAAGTTGCTAGCATGTTTGTGGCATGATTAGCAAGTTGTTAGCATGTTTCTAACATGATTAGCAAGTTGCTAGCATGATTTTAGCAAGATTAGCAAGTTGCTAGCATGTTTCTAGTATGATTAGCAAAGTTGCTAGCATGTTTCTAGCATGAATAGCAAGTTGCTAGCATGTTTGTGGCATGATTAGCAAGTTGTTAGCATATTTCTAGCATGATTAACAAGTTGCTAGCATGATTTTAGCATGATTAGCAAGTTGCTAGCATGTTTCTAGTATGATTAGCAAGTTGCTAGCATGATTTTAGCATGATTAGCAAGTTGCTAGCATGTTTCTAGTATGATTAGCAAGTTGCTAGCATGTTTCTAGTATGATTAGCAAGTAACTAGCATAATTCTGGTTGCTAGCCATAGATAGATAGATAGATAGATAGATAGATAGATAAATGAGTTTGAATGAGTTTGAATGGATAGAAATACAGTACATAGAAGGGAAGTTTGATTGAGTCTCAAGGGATTCTGGGAGTTTTGACAGTTGGAGTTTGAAAAGTGTTGGCTCATTTGAACATTCCGTCAATGTAAGTCTATGGGATTTTTCCCAATTTTAATCGGCATTTTTAGGAAAATCGTCAGTCCGATCAGTTAGAAAAGATATAGCAACACAAGTCAGACCAGTCTGATGATCTGAGCTGAGTTTGGAGTTTGTAGAGTTAAAGCTCTAGGAGGAGATACAGTCAGAAAATTTAGTCTCAGAAGAATAATAATAACTAGATAAAAAAGTTCGTCAAGACAAACTTTAAGTTGGCTTGAGAAAGCCGGACCAGAAAGTTTGAAAGAGTTTGAAAAGTTTAAAAAGTTTAAAAAGTTTAAAAAGATTAAAAAGTTTTAAGTTTGGATGGTTTTCAGTCTGAAATATTTTGAAGTTTTAAAGTTTGAATGCAGTCTGTCAGATAGATAGATAGATAGATAATTAACATGTTGTTAGTATGATTCTAACATTATTACCAAGTTACTAGCATGTTGCTAGCATGTTTTTAACATGATTAGCAAGGTACTAGCATGTTGCTAGTCTGTTTCTAACATTATTAGCAAGTTGTTAGCATGTTGTTAGTACGTTTCTAACATGATTAGCATGTTGCTAGCATGTTTCTAGCATGATTAACAAGTTGCTAGCATGATTAGCAAGTTGCTAGCACGTTTCTAGCATGATTAGCAAGTTGATAGCATGTTGCTAGCATGTTTCTAACATGATTGGAATGTTGCTAGCATGATTAGCAAGTTGCTAGCATGTTGCTAAAAGGTTTCTAGCATGATTAACAAAGTTGCTAGCATGTTTCTAACATGATTAGCAAGTTGCTAGCATGTTGCTAGCATGTTTCTAACATGATTAGAATGTTGCTAGCATGTTTCTAGCATGATTAGCAAGTTGCTAGCATGTTTCTAGCATGATTAGCAAGTTGCTAGCATGTTTCTAGTATGATTAGCAAAGTTGCTAGCATATTTTTAGCATGATTAACAAGTTGCTAGCATGTTTCTAGCATGATTAGCAAAGTTGCTAGCATGATTTTAACATGATTAGCAAGTTGCTAGCATGTTTCTAGCATGATTAGCAAGTTGTTAGCATGTTTCTAGTATGATTAGCAAAGTTGCTAGCTTGTTTCTAGCACGATTAGCAAGTTGCTAGCATGTTTCTAGCATGATTAGCAAGTTGCTAGCATGATTTTAACATGATTAGCAAGTTGCTAGCATGATTTTAGCAAGATTAGCAAGTTGCTAGCATGTTTCTAGCATGATTAGCAAAGTTGCTAGCATGTTTCTAGCATGATTAGCAAGTTGCTAGCATGATTTTAGCATGATTAGCAAGTTGCTAGCATGTTTCTAGTATGATTAGCAAGTTACTAGCATGATTCTGGTTGCTAGCCATAGACAGATAGATAGATAGATAGATAGATAGATAGATAGATAGATAGATAGATAGTAAAGGTTAGATAGATAGATAGATAGATAGATAGATAGATAGATAGA
Organism: Cirrhinus mrigala; assembly: GCA_036247105.1. Taxonomy (NCBI): domain Eukaryota; kingdom Metazoa; phylum Chordata; class Actinopteri; order Cypriniformes; family Cyprinidae; genus Cirrhinus; species Cirrhinus mrigala. The sequence goes on along the minus strand of JAMKFB010000276.1, from coordinate 24,636 downwards.
TAAATGAGTTTGAATGAGTTTGAATGGATAGAAATACAGTACATAGAAGGGAAGTTTGATTGAGTCTCAAGGGATTCTGGGAGTTTTGACAGTTGGAGTTTGAAAAGTGTTGGCTCATTTGAACATTCCGTCAATGTAAGTCTATGGGATTTTTCCCAATTTTAATCGGCATTTTTAGGAAAATCGTCAGTCCGATCAGTTAGAAAAGATATAGCAACTCGAGTCAGACCAGTCTGAAGATCTGGGCTGAGTTTGGAGTTTGTAGAGTTAAAGCTCTAGGAGGAGATACAGTCAGAAAATTTAGTCTCAGAAGAATAATAATAATAACTAGATAAAAAAGTTCGTCAAGACAAACTTTAAGTTGGCTTGAGAAAGCCGGACCAGAAAGTTTGAAAAAGTTTGAAAAGTTTGAAAAGTTTGAAAAGTTTCAAAAGTTTCAAAAGTTTCAAAAGTTAAGAAGTTTCAAAAGTTTAAATAGTTCAAGAAGTTTAAGACGTTTTAAGTTTGGATGGTTTTCAGTCTGAAATATTTAGAAGTTTTAAAGTTTGAATGTAGTCTGTCAGATAGATAGATAGATAGTATTGGTCAGATTATCAATCGACAGAAAGATAGATGATTCTAACATTATTACCAAGTTACTAGCATGTTGCTAGTCTGTTTCTAGCATGATTAGCAAGTTGTTAGCATGTTTTTAGCATGATTAGCAAAGTTGCTAACATGTTTCTAACATGATTAGCATGTCGATTGCATGTTTCTAGCATGATTAGCAAAGTTGCTAGCATGTTTCTAACATGATTAGCAAAGTTGCTAGCATGTTACTAGCATGACTAGCATGTCGCTAGCATGTTTCTAGCATGACTAGCATGTCGCTAGCATGTTTCTAACATGATTAGCAAAGTTGCTAGCATGTTTCTAGCATGGCTAGCATGTTGCTAGCATGTTTCTACCATGACTAGCATGTCACTAGCATGTTTCTAGCATGACTAGCATGTCGCTAGCATGTTTCTAGCATGATTAGCATGTCACTAGCATGTTTCTAACATGATTAGCAAAGTTGCTAGCATGTTTCTAGCATGTCGCTAGCATGTTTCTAGCATGATTAGCATGTCACTAGCATGTTTCTAACATGATTAGCAAAGTCGCTAGCATGTTTCTAGCATGACTAGCATGTTGCTAGCATGTTTCTACCATGACTAGCATGTCACTAGCATGTTTCTAGCATGACTAGCATGTCGCTAGCATGTTTTTTAGCATGATTAGCATGTCGCTAGCATGTTTCTAGCATGACTAGCATGTTGCTAGCATGTTTCTAGCATGATTAGCAAAGTTGCTAGCATGTTACTAGCATGACTAGCATGTCACTAGCATGTTTCTAGCATGACTAGCATGTCGCTAGCATGTTTCTAACATGACTAGCATGTTTCTAGCATGATTAGCAAAGTTGCTAGCATGTTACTAGCATGACTAGCATGTCACTAGCATGTTTCTAGCATGACTAGCATGTCGCTATCATGTTTCTAGCATGACTAGCATGTCGCTAGCATGTTTCTAGCATGACTAGCATGTTTCTAGCATGACTAGCATGTCGCTAGCAGATTTTTTAGCATGACTATCATGTCGCTAGCATGTTTCTAGCATGATTAGCAAAGTTGCTAGCATGTTTCTGGTTGCTAGCCAAAGATAGATAGATGAGTTTGAATGAGTTTGAATGGATTAGAAATACAGTACATAGAAGGGTTGAAGTTTGATTGAGGCTCAAAGGATTCTGGGAGTTTTGACAGTTGGAATTTGAAAAGTGCTGGCTCATTTGAACATTCCGTCAATGTAAGTCTATGGGATTTTTCCCAGTTTTAAACGTCATTTTTAGGAAAACCGTAAGTCCGATCAGTTAGAAAAGATATAGCAACTCGAGTCAGATCAGTTTGAAAATCCGGGCTGAGTTTGGAGTTTGAAGAGTTAAAGCTCTAGGAGGAGTAGCAGTCAGAAATTTTAGTCTCAGAAGAAGAATAATAATAATAAGTTTAAATAGCATATC
>JAMKFB010000276.1:2038-13427 GCA_036247105.1 Cirrhinus mrigala | reverse complement strand
TTTCTAGCATGATTAGCAAGTTGCTAGCATGTTGCTAGCATGTTTCTAACATGATTGGAATGTTGCTAGCATGATTAGCAAGTTGCTAGGATGATTAGCAAGTTGTTAGCATGTTGCTAGCATGATTAGCAAGTTGCTAGCATGTTGCTAGCACGTTTCTAGCATGATTAGCAAAGTTGCTAGCATGTTTCTAACATGATTAGTAAGTTGCTAGCATGTTGCTAGCATGTTTCTAACATGATTAGAATGTTGCTAGCATGTTTCTAGCATGATTAGCAAGTTGCTAGCATGTTTCTAGCATGATTAGCAAGTTGCTAGCATGTTTCTAGTATGATTAGCAAAGTTGCTAGCATGTTTCTAGCATGATTAACAAGTTGCTAGCATGTTTCTAGCATGAATAGCAAGTTGCTAGCATGTTGCTAGCATGTTTGTGGCATGATTAGCAAGTTGCTAGCATGTTTCTAGCATGATTAGCAAAGTTGCTAGCATGTTTCTAGCATGATTAGCAAAGTTGCTCGCATGTTTCTAGCATGATTAGCAAGTTGCTAGCATGATTTTAGCATGATTAGCAAGTTGCTAGGATGATTTTAGCATGATTAGCAAGTTGCTAGCATGTTTCTAGTATGATTAGCAAGTTGCTAGCATGATTTTAGCATGATTAGCAAGTTGCTAGCATGTTTCTAGTATGATTAGCAAGTTGCTAGCATGTTTCTAGTATGATTAGCAAGTTACTAGCATGATTCTGGTTGTTAGCCATAGATAGATAGATAGATAGATAGTAAAGGTTAGATAGATAGATAGATAGATAGATAGATAGATAAATCAGTTTGAATGAGTTTGAATGGATAGAAATACAGTACATAGAAGGGAAGTTTGATTGAGTCTCAAAGGATTCTGGGAGTTTTGACAGTTGGAGTTTGAAAAGTGTTGGCTCATTTGAACATTCCGTCAATGTAAGTCTATGGGATTTTTCCCAATTTTAATCGGCATTTTTAGGAAAATCGTCAGTCCGATCAGTTAGAAAAGATATAGCAACTCGAGTCAGACCAGTCTGAAGATCTGGGCTGAGTTTGGAGTTTGTAGAGTTAAAGCTCTAGGAGGAGATACAGTCAGAAAATTTAGTCTCAGAAGAAGAATAATAATAATAATAATAATAATAATAACTGGAAGTTTAAATAGCAGATCAGTAAGTTGGCTTTCTCAAGCCAACTTAATAATAATAATAACTGGAAGTTTAAATAGCAGATCAGTAAGTTGGCTTTCTCAAGCCAACTTAATAACTGGAAGTTTAAATAGCAGATCAGTAAGTTGGCTTTCTCAAGCCAGCTTAACTAGATAAAAAAGTTCGTCAAGACAAACTTTAAGTTGGCTTGAGAAAGCCGGAACAGAAAGTTTTAAAGAGTTTGAAAAGTTTAAAAAGATTACAAAGTTTGAAAAGTTTAAAAAGTTTTAAATAGTTTTAAATAGTTTTAAGTTTGGATGGTTTTCAGTCTGAAATAGTTTGAAGTTTTAAAGTTTGACTTCAGTCTGTCAAATAGATAGATAATTAACATGTTGTTAGTATGATTCTAACTATTAGCAAGTTACATGTTGTTAGCATTTTTAGCATGATTAGCAAGTTACTAGCATGTTGCTAGCATGATTAGCAAAGTTGCTAACATGTTTCTGGCATGATTAGCCAGTTGCTAGCATGTTGCTAGCATGATTAGCAAGTTGTAAGCATGTTTCTAGTATGATAAGCAAGTTGTTAACATGTTTCTAGCATGATTAGCCAGTTGCTAGCATGTTTCTGACATGATTAGCCAGTTCCTAGCATGTTACTAGCATGATTAGCAAGTTGCTAGAATGTTTCTAGCATGATTAACAAGTTGCTAGCATGTTTTAGCATAATTACCCAATTGCTAGCACGTTTCTAGCATGATTAACAAGTTGCTAACATGTTTTTAGCATAATTAGCCAGTTGTTAACATGTTTTTAGCATAATTAGCAAGTTGCTAGCATGTTTTTAGCATTATTAGCCAGTTGCTAACATCTTTATAGCATAATTAGCAAGTTGCTAGCATGTTTTTAGCATAATTAGCAAGTTGCTAGCATGTTTTTAGCATGATTAGCAAAGTTGCTAGCATGTTTCTAGCATAATTAGCCAGTTGCTAGCATGTTTTTAGCATGATTACCAAGTTGCTAGCATGTTTCTAGCATGATTAGCAAGTTGCTAGCATGTTTCTAGCATGATTAACAGGCTACTAGCGTGACTCTAGTTTGGCTAGTGATAGATAGATATATAGATAGATAGATAGATAGATAGATGAGTTTGAATGAGTTTAAATGGATTAGAAATACAGTACATAGAAGGGAAGTTTGATTGAGTCTCAAAGGATTCTGGGAGTTTTGACAGTTGGAATTTGAATAGTGTTGGCTAGTGTACGGGATTTTTCCCATATTTAATCGCCATTTTTAGGAAAATCGTAAGTCCGATCAGTTAGAAAAGATATAGCAACTCGAGTCAGACCAGTCTGAAGATCTGGACTGAGTTTGGAGTTTGCAGAGTTAAAGCTCTAGGAGGAGTAGCAGTCAGAAATTTTAGTCTCAGAAGAAGAAGAAGAACTAGATAAAAAAGTTCGTCAAGACAAACTTTAAGTTGGCTTTAAGTTTCTTTAAGTTTAAGTTTCTTCTAGAGTGATTAGCAAGTTGCTAGCATGTTTCTAGCGTGATTAGCAAGTTGCTAGCATGTTTCTAGCATGATTAGCAAGTTGCTAGCATGTTTCTAGCATGATTAGCAAGTTGTTAGCATGTTTCTAGCATGATTAGCAAGTTACTGGCATGTTTCTAGCATGATTAGCAAGTTGCTAGCATGTTTCTAGCATGATTAGCAAGTTGTTAGCATGTTTCTAGCATGATTAGCAAGTTACTAGCATGTTTCTAGTATGATTAGCAAAGTTGCTAGCATGATTTTAGCATGATTAGCAAGTTGCTAGCATGTTTCTAGCATGATTAGCAAGTGGTTAGCATGTTTCTAGCATTATTAGCAAGTTGCTAGCATGTTGCTAGCACGTTTCTAGCATGATTAGCAAGTTTCTAGCATGTTGCTAGCACGTTTCTAACATGATTAGCAAGTTGATAGCATGATGTGCAAGTTGCTAGCATGTTTCTAGCATGATTAGCAAGTTGCTAGCATGTTTCTAACATGATTAGCAAGTTGCTAGCATGTTTCTAGTATGATTAGCAAAGTAGCTAGCATGTTTCTAACATGATTAGCAAGTTGTTAGCATGTTTTTAGCATGATTAGCAAGTTGTTAGCATGTTGCTAGCATGTTTCTAACATGATTAGCAAGTTGCTAGCATGTTTCTAACGTGATTAGCAAGCTGTTAGCATGTTTCTAGCGTGGTTAGCAAAGTTGCTAGCATGTTTCTAGTGTGATTAGCGAGCTGCTAGCATGCTTCTAGCGTGATTAGCAAGTTGCTAGCATGTTTCTAGCGGGATTAGCAAAGTTGCTACCATGTTTCTAACGTCATTAGCAAAATTGCTAGCATGTTTCTAGCGTGATTAGCAAGTTGCTAGCATGTTTCTAACGTGATTAGCAAAGTTGCTAGCATGTTTCTAGCGTGATTAGCAAGTTGCTAGCATGTTTCTAGCGTTATTAGCAAAGTTGCTAGCATGTTTCTAGCGTGATTAGCAAGTTGCTAGCATGTTTCTAGCGTGATTAGCAAGTTGCTAGCATGTTTCTGGCGTGATTAGCAAGTTGCTAGCATGTTTCTAGCGTGATTAGCAAGTTGTTAGCATGTTTCTAGCATGATTAGCAAGTTACTAGCATGTTTCTAGCATGATTAGCAAGTTGCTAGCATGTTTCTAGCATGATTAGCAAAGTTGCTAACATGTTTCTAACATGATTAGCAAGTTGCTAGCATATTTCTAGCATCATTAGCAAGTTACTAGCATGTTGCTAGTCTGTTTCTAACATGATTAGCATGTTGTTAGCATGTTATTAGCATGATTAGCCAGTTACTAGCATGATTAGCAGGCTACTAGCATGACTCTAATTTGGCTAGTGATTGATAGATAGATAGATAGTTAGATAGTAATGGTTAGATAGATAGATAGATAGATAGATAGATAGATAGATGAGTTTGAATGAGTTTAAATGGATTAGAAATACAGTACGTAGAAGGGAAGCTTGATTGAGTCTCAAAGGATTCTGGGAGTTTTGACAGTTGGATTTTAAAAAGTGCTGGCTCATTTGAACATTCCGTCAATGTAAGTCTATGGGATTTTTCGCAGCTTTTAACGTCATTTTTAGGAAAACTGTAAGTCCGATCAGTTAGAAAAGATATAGCAACTAACTTCAGATCAGTTTGAAGATCTGGGCTGAGTTTGGAGTTTGTAGAGTTAAAGCTGTAGGAGGAGTTAGAGTGAACAGTTTTAGTAAGAATAATAATAATAATAATAATAATAACTAGATAAAAAAGTTCGTCAAGACAAACTTTAAGTTGGCTTGAGAAAGCCGGAGCAGAAAGTTTGAAAGAGTTTGAAAAGTTTAAAAAGTTTAAAAAGATTAAAAAGTTTTAAGTTTGGATGGTTTTCAGTCTGAAATATTTTGAAGTTTTAAAGTTTGAATGCAGTCTGTCAGATAGATAAAGAGATAGATAGATAGATAGATAGATAATTAACATGTTGTTAGTATGATTCTAACATGATTAGCAAGGTACTAGCATGTTGCTAGCATGTTTTTAACATGATTAGCAAGGTACTAGCATGTTGCTAGTCTGTTTCTAACATTATTAGCAAGTTGTTAGCATGTTGTTAGTACGTTTCTAACATGATTAGCATGTTGCTAGCATGTTTCTAGCATGATTAACAAGTTGCTAGCATGATTAGCAAGCTGCTAGCATGTTGCTAGCATGTTTCTAACATGATTAGAATGTTGCTAGCATATTGCTAGCATGTTTCTAGCATGATTAGCAAGTTGTTAGCATGTTGCTAGCATGTTTCTAACATGATTAGCAAGTTGTTAGCATATTGCTAGCATGTTTCTAGCATGATTAGCAAGTTGTTAGCATGTTGCTAGCATGTTTCTAACATGATTAGCAAGTTGTTAGCATATTGCTAGCATGTTGCTAGCATGATTAGCAAGTTGTTAGCATGTTGCTAGCATGTTTCTAACATGATCAGCAAGTTGCTAGCATATTGCTAGCATGTTTCTAGCATGATTAACAAGTTGTTAGCATGTTGCTAGCATGTTTCTAGCATGATTAGCAAGTTGCTAGCATGTTTCTAGCATGATTAGCAAGTTGTTAGCATGTTGCTAGCATGTTTTTTAACATGACTAGCATGTTGCTAGCATGTTTCTAGCATGATTAGCAAGTTGCTAGCATGTTTCTAGCATGATTAGCAAGTTGTTAGCATGTTGCTAGCATGTTTCTAGCATGATTAGCAAGTTGCTAGCATGTTTCTAGCATGATTAGCAAGTTGCTAGCATGTTTCTAGCATGATTAGCAAGTTGTTAGCATGTTGCTAGCATGTTTCTAACATGATTAGCAAGTTGTTAGCATGTTTCTAGCATGATTAGCAAGTTGCTAACATGTTTCTAGCATGATTAGCAAGTTGTTAGCATATTGCTAGCATGTTTCTAGCATGATTAGCAAAGTTGCTAGCATGTTTGTGGCATGATTAGCAAGTTGCTAGCATGTTTCTAGTATGATTAGCAAGTTGCTAGCATGTTTCTAGCATGATTAGCAAGTTGCTAGCATGTTTCTAGCATGATTAGCAAGTTGCTAGCATGTTTCTAGCATGATTAGCAAGTTGCTAGCATGTTTCTAGCATGATTAGCAAGTTGCTAGCATGTTTCTAGCATGATTAGCAAGTTGTTAGCATGTTGCTAGCATGTTTCTAACATGATTAGCAAGTTGCTAGCATGTTTCTAGCATGATTAGCAAGTTGCTAACATGTTTCTAGCATGATTAGCAAGTTGTTAGCATGTTGCTAGCATGTTTCTAGCATGATTAGCAAAGTTGCTAGCATGTTTGTGGCATGATTAGCAAGTTGCTAGCATGTTTCTAGTATGATTAGCAAGTTGCTAGCATGTTTCTAGTATGATTAGCAAGTTGCTAGCATGTTTCTAGCATGATTAGCAAGTTGCTAGCATGTTTCTAGCATGATTAGCAAGTTGCTAGCATGTTTCTAGCATGATTAGCAAGTTGTTAGCATGTTGCTAGCATGTTTCTAACATGATTAGCAAGTTGCTAGCATGTTTCTAGCATGATTAGCAAGTTGCTAACATGTTTCTAGCATGATTAGCAAGTTGTTAGCATATTGCTAGCATGTTTCTAGCATGATTAGCAAAGTTGCTAGCATGTTTGTGGCATGATTAGCAAGTTGCTAGCATGTTTCTAGTATGATTAGGAAGTTATTAGCATGATTCTGGTTGCTAGCCATAGATAGATAGATAGATAGATAGTTAGATAGTTAGATAGTAATGGTTAGATAGATAGATAGATGAGTTTGAATGGATTAGAAATACAGTACATAGAAGGGAAGCTTGATTGAGTCTCAAAGGATTCTGGGAGTTTTGACAGTTGGAGTTTGAAAAGTGTTGGCTCATTTGAACATTCCGTCAATGTAAGTCTATGGGATTTTTCCCAATTTTGATCGGCATTTTTAGGAAAATCGTAAGTCCGATCAGTTAGAAAAGATATAGCAACTCGAGTCAGACCAGTCTGAAGATCTGGGCTGAGTTTGGAGTTTGTAGAGTTAAAGCTCTAGGAGGAGATACAGTCAGAAAATTTAGTCTCAGAAGAATAATAATAATAATAATAACTAGATAAAAAAGTTCGTCAAGACAAACTTTAAGTTGGCTTGAGAAAGCCGGACCAGAAAGTTTGAAAAAGTTTGAAAAGTTTGAAAAGTTTGAAAAGTTTGAAAAGTTTCAAAAGTTTGAAAAGTTAAGAAGTTTCAAAAGTTTAAATAGTTCAAGAAGTTTAAGACGTTTTAAGTTTGGATGGTTTTCAGTCTGAAATATTTAGAAGTTTTAAAGTTTGAATGTAGTCTGTCAGATAGATAGATAGATAGTATTGGTCAGATTATCAATCGACAGAAAGATAGATGATTCTAACATTATTACCAAGTTACTAGCATGTTGCTAGTCTGTTTCTAGCATGATTAGCAAGTTGTTAGCATGTTTTTAGCATGATTAGCAAAGTTGCTAACATGTTTCTAACATGATTAGCATGTCGATTGCATGTTTCTAGCATGATTAGCAAAGTTGCTAGCATGTTTCTAACATGATTAGCAAAGTTGCTAGCATGTTACTAGCATGACTAGCATGTCGCTAGCATGTTTCTAGCATGACTAGCATGTCGCTAGCATGTTTCTAACATGATTAGCAAAGTTGCTAGCATGTTTCTAGCATGGCTAGCATGTTGCTAGCATGTTTCTACCATGACTAGCATGTCACTAGCATGTTTCTAGCATGACTAGCATGTCGCTAGCATGTTTCTAGCATGATTAGCATGTCACTAGCATGTTTCTAACATGATTAGCAAAGTTGCTAGCATGTTTCTAGCATGTCGCTAGCATGTTTCTAGCATGATTAGCATGTCACTAGCATGTTTCTAACATGATTAGCAAAGTCGCTAGCATGTTTCTAGCATGACTAGCATGTTGCTAGCATGTTTCTACCATGACTAGCATGTCACTAGCATGTTTCTAGCATGACTAGCATGTCGCTAGCATGTTTTTTAGCATGATTAGCATGTCGCTAGCATGTTTCTAGCATGACTAGCATGCCGCTAGCATGTTTCTAGCATGATTAGCAAAGTTGCTAGCATGTTACTAGCATGACTAGCATGTCACTAGCATGTTTCTAGCATGACTAGCATGTCGCTAGCATGTTTCTAGCATGACTAGCATGTCGCTAGCATGTTTCTAGCATGACTAGCATGTTTCTAGCATGACTAGCATGTCGCTAGCAGATTTTTTAGCATGACTATCATGTCGCTAGCATGTTTCTAGCATGATTAGCAAAGTTGCTAGCATGTTTCTGGTTGCTAGCCAAAGATAGATAGATGAGTTTGAATGAGTTTGAATGGATTAGAAATACAGTACATAGAAGGGTTGAAGTTTGATTGAGGCTCAAAGGATTCTGGGAGTTTTGACAGTTGGAATTTGAAAAGTGCTGGCTCATTTGAACATTCCGTCAATGTAAGTCTATGGGATTTTTCCCAGTTTTAAACGTCATTTTTAGGAAAACCGTAAGTCCGATCAGTTAGAAAAGATATAGCAACTCGAGTCAGATCAGTTTGAAAATCCGGGCTGAGTTTGGAGTTTGAAGAGTTAAAGCTCTAGGAGGAGTAGCAGTCAGAAATTTTAGTCTCAGAAGAAGAATAATAATAATAAGTTTAAATAGCATATCAGTAAGTTGGCTTTCTCAAGCCAACTTAATAATAATAATAATAATAATAACTGGAAGTTTAAATAGCAGATCAGTAAGTTGGCTTTCTCAAGCCAACTTAATAATAATAATAATAATAACTGGAAGTTTAAATAGCAGATCAGTAAGTTGGCTTTCTCAAGCCAACTTAATAATAATAATAATAATAATAATAATAACTGGAAGTTTAAATAGCAGATCAGTAAGTTGGCTTTCTCAAGCCAACTCAATAATAATAATAACTGGAAGTTTAAATAGCAGATCAGTAAGTTGGCTTTCTCAAGCCAACTTAATAAGTTTAAATAGCATATCAGTAAGTTGGCTTTCTCAAGCCAACTTAATAATAACTATAAGTTTAAGTCGGATTTCAGTAAGTTGGCTTTCTCAAGCCAACTTAATAATAACTAGATAAAAAAGTTTGTCAAGACAAACTTTAAGTTGAGAAAGCCGGACCAGAAAGTTTGAAAAAGTTTGAAAAGTTAGTATGATTCTAACATTATTAGCAAGTTACTAACATGTTGCTAGCACGTTTCTAGCATGATTAGCAAGTTGTTAGCATGTTGTTATCATGTTTCCAGCATGATTAGTAAGTTGCTAGCATGTTGCTAGCACGTTTCTAACATGATAAGCAAGTTGCTAGCATGTTGCTAGCATGTTTCTAGCATGATTAGCAGGTTGCTAGCACGATTAGCAAGTTGTCAGCATGTTGCTAGCACATTTCTAGCATGATTAGCAAGTTGCTAGCATGTTTGTGGCATGATTAGCAAGTTGCTAGCATGTTTCTAGTATGATTAGCAAGTTATTAGCATGATTCTGGTTGCTAGCCATAGATAGATAGATAGATAGATAGATAGATAGTTAGTAATGGTTAGATAGATAGATAGATAGATAGATAGATGAGTTTGAATGAGTTTGAATGGATTAGAAATACAGTACATAGAAGGGAAGCTTGATTGAGTCTCAAAGGATTCTGGGAGTTTTGACAGTTGGAGTTTGAAAAGTGTTGGCTCATTTGAACATTCCGTCAATGTAAGTCTATGGGATTTTTCCCAATTTTGATCGGCATTTTTAGGAAAATTGTAAGTCCGATCAGTTAGAAAAGATATAGCAACTCGAGTCAGACCAGTCTGAAGATCTGGGCTGAGTTTGGAGTTTGTAGAGTTAAAGCTCTAGGAGGAGATACAGTCAGAAAATTTAGTCTCAGAATAATAATAATAATAATAATAATAATAATAATAATAATAATAACTGGAAGTTTAAATAGCAGATCAGTAAGTTGGCTTTCTCAAGCCAACTTAACTAGATAAAAAAGTTTGTCAAGACAAACTTTAAGTTGGCTTGAGAAAGCCGGACCAGAAAGTTTGAAAGAGTTTGAAAAGTTTAAAAAGTTTAAAAAGTTTTATAGCATGTTTCTAGCATGATTGGCCAGTTATTAGCATGTTGCTAGCATGATTAGCAAGTTGTTAGCATGTTGCTAGCATGTTTCTAACATGATTAGCATGTTGCTAGCATGTTTCTAACATGATTAGCAAGTTGTTAGCATGTTGCTAGCATGATTAGCAAGCTGCTAGCATGTTTCTAGCATGATTAGCAAGTTGTTAGCATGTTGCTAGCATGTTTCTAGCATGATTAGCAAGTTGCTAACATGTTTCTAACATGATTAGCAAGTTGTTAGCATATTGCTAGCATGTTTCTAGCATGATTAGCAAGTTGTTAGCATGTTGCTAGCATGTTTCTAACATTAGCAAGTTGTTAGCATATTGCTAGCATGTTTCTAGCATGATTAGCAAGTTGTTAGCATGTTGCTAGCATGTTTCTAGCATGATTAGCAAGTTGCTAGCGTATTGCTAGCATGTTTCTAGCATGATTAACAAGTTGTTAGCATGTTGGTAGCATGTTTCTAGCATGATTAGCAAGTTGCTAGCATGTTTCTAGCATGATTAGCAAGTTGTTAGCATGTTGCTAGCATGTTTCTAACATGATTAGCAAGTTGTTAGCATGTTTCTAGCATGATTAGCAAGTTGTTAGCATGTTGCTAGCATGTTTCTAGCATGATTAGCAAGTTGTTTACAAAGTTGCTAGCATGTTTCTAGCATGATTAGCAAGTTGCTAGCATGTTTCTAGCATGATTAGCAAGTTACTAGCATGATTCTGGTTGTTAGCCATAGATAGAAAGATAGATAGATAGATAGATAGATAGATAGATAGATAGATAGATAGATAGATAGATGAGTTTGAATGAGTTTGAATGGATTAGAAATACAGTACATAGAAGGGAAGCTTGATTGAGTCTCAAAGGATTCTGGGAGTTTTGACAGTTGGAGTTTGAAAAGTGTTGGCTCATTTGAACATTCCGTCAATGTAAGTCTATGGGATTTTTCCCAATTTTGATCGGCATTTTTAGGAAAATCGTAAGTCCGATCAGTTAGAAAAGATATAGCAACTCGAGTCAGACCAGTCTGAAGATCTGGGCTGAGTTTGGAGTTTGTAGAGTTAAAGCTCTAGGAGGAGATACAGTCAGAAAATTTAGTCTCAGAAGAATAATAATAATAACTAGATAAAAAAGTTCGTCAAGACAAACTTTAAGTTGGCTTGAGAAAGCCGGACCAGAAAGTTTGAAAGAGTTTGAAAAGTTTAAAAAGTTTAAAAAGATTAAAAAGTTTTAAGTTTGGATGGTTTTCAGTCTGAAATATTTTGAAGTTTTAAAGTTTGAATGCAGTCTGTCAGATAGATAAATAGATAGATAGATAGATAGATAATTAACATGTTGTTAGTATGATTCTAACATTATTACCAAGTTACTAGCATGTTGCTAGCATGTTTTTAACATGATTAGCAAGGTACTAGCATGTTGCTAGTCTGTTTCTAGCATTATTAGCAAGTTGTTAGCATGTTGTTAGTACGTTTCTAACATGATTAGCATGTTGCTAGCATGTTTCTAGCATGATTAACAAGTTGCTAGCACG